>CAUYQG010155394.1:0-24731 GCA_963574415.1 Tarsius wallacei
CACCTGTAGTTCCAGCTACTTGGAAGGCTGAGGTGGAAGGATCGCCGGAGCCCAGCAGGTCGAGGCTGCGGTGGCCGGGAGCGGCCACTGCACTCCAGTCTGGGCGACAGAGTGAGACTCCAACTCAAAAAAAAAAAAAAAGATCAACTCCATTTTAGTATAATTTATATCCAATAAAATACACCCTATCAGTATACAGAACATGTCTATCACTCCAAATCTTTTCCTTCTTCTCCTCTTCACACCTCTTCCTAGGCAACTAGTAGTCTGTTTTCTGTCCCCACAAATTAGCTTTGTCTGTTCTAGAATTTCATATGAATGGACTGAAACAGTATATATTCATTTGTCAAACTTCTTTTGCTCAACTTTTTTTTCAGTTTTATCAATATTGTTGCATGTATCACTGGTTAATCCTTTTAAAAAAAAAATCGTATTTCCTTTATATACTACAATTTTTCCACTCACCTATTGACAAACATTTGGGTTGTTTCCAGTTTTGAGCTATGGTTAAAATGATAATTTGTTGATAGCCTCTTGTAAAATAAAATTCCTTTGTTATCTCAAAACTTCATAAAAATCACTTTCTAGAAATTATTCTATCAGACAGTATGACAATAATAATTGATATCTAACCTTAAAACAACAGAAACTTTGCTTAGGGATGACCATGCATTTACATAGATTAGATAAAATAGGAATTCTCTCCTAACCTGGCCAACGCACATCAATTACAAGCTGCTATGAACATCTATTTACATGTTTTTGTGTGGACCTATGCTTTTCCTTTGTTTCGGGTAGTAACATAATATAGAATTTCTGGGTTATATGGTAAGTATCTGTTTAATTTTATAAGGAATTGGCAGACTTTTCCCAAGTGTTTGCACCATTTTACATACCCACTGACAATGTATAAAGATTCCTGATGCCCTGTATCCTCTCCTGCACTTGGTATTATCGGTCTTTGTAATTTTAGCCATTCTACTGGATATGTAGTGATGTCTCACGATTTAATGTGAATTTTCAGTGTGGTTGATGATGTTGAGGATGGCCTCTTATTATAATGTTTGGTTTTAGCTGGTTACTGTTATTATACAAGACTTGACTATTGACAAGCTAAACATTAGATGGACTATATCCTTTGTGATTCTGTGGTCGTATCATAACCTTGGAGTCAAAGTTGAATTCAGTTATTGACTTCCACTTTCTAGCTATGACTCCGGGCAAGTGATGCTTAGCTTTACACAATGGGGCTAATAATTCCTGTACCTTAGGATTGTTTTGTGATTTTAAAACAATAATCATGTTGCTCCTAGCACAGTGCCTGATAGTAGGAGCTCAACAAATGATAGCAGTTATTATAAATATAATTGTTTTTACCTATAATC
This sequence comes from Tarsius wallacei, assembly GCA_963574415.1. NCBI lineage: Eukaryota > Metazoa > Chordata > Mammalia > Primates > Tarsiidae > Tarsius > Tarsius wallacei. The sequence goes on from CAUYQG010155394.1 coordinate 1,386, forward strand.
GAAAGATATGAACTGGCAAATTGTACCGTCTGAATAAAGAATCTGTACTAATCAAAATAAAGAGACAAGGTCTTGCTATGTTGCCCAGACTGGTCTCAAACTCCCAAGCTCAAGCAATTCTCCTGCCTTAGCCTCCCAATGAGCTGGGATTGTAGGTGTAAGCCACCACAGTTGGCCCAGTTAATTTCTAAAAGTATGTTGCTAGAAATGATTTTCACAATCATCTCAGACCAGCATTATGAGCATTTTATATAGACACCACAGAGAATCTCAACTGAATTGCAAACTATTTGGAAAAACAAAAACAAAACAAAGCAAAACAAAACCCAAGTATATTTGGCATTCACTTTGACTAAACATTGTTTCTTAGATTATAGCAACTTCTTTGTCTCCAGACATCTTGCAGTAGGTTTGTTCTTGTCATTGTCTCAGAGGCAGCAAGCTTCTCTGACCTCTAAAAAAAGTAACCCCACCTGCCACCAGATTTTATTACTCTGAATTATTGTCTTTGAGTCCAAAACTAAATTTGATTTTTCATATTCATTTACTTAGTATTAAATACTTAATGCCCTATAATACAGAATTATTTACAAAAATATTTTATTGTCTGGCTCTTTAGTTTTACAATGCTAACTTCACAAGAGCTGGTATCTATTCTATCTTGCTTACTGCCGTCTCTTCAGCACTCAATAAATTGTTGGTGCTGAGGCCACAGACATACATACGTGCCCAATAAATACCTGATGAATGAATATTTAATAAATCAACTAATAAAAATAGTAGGCAAGGCCTGGCTCAGTCTGTAATCCCAGCACTTTGGGAGGATGAGGCGAGTGGATTGCCTGAGCCCATGGGTTCAAGACCAGCCCGGACAACTTGGTGAGACCTCGTCTCTACAATAAATTTTTAAAAACTAGCCAGGCATGGTAGCATGCGCCTGTAGTTCTGGCTACTTGGGAGGCTGAGGTCGAAGGATCGCCTGAGCCCAGCAGGTTGACGCTGGGGTGGCTGTGAATGTGCCACAGCCCTCCAGCCTGGGCGATGGAGTGAGATTCCAACTCAAAAAAAAAAAAAAAAAGAAAGAAAGAAAAGAAGGCACAAAGTCTCTAAGATATGAACCATCATAGCCTATTCCAGGAGCACCGTGTGCTAAGGACAATAATAACAGCCACTTAGGACCTCTGTGTCTGGTGATGTAAGCCTTTTACTTATCGCATCTCACTGAAGCACCATGACATCTTGTGAGATCAGTCCTATTATTATCCCCACTTTGTGGATGTGGAAGCTGAAACTCAGAGAGATGATGATCCGTAACAGAACCCAGAGAGATAGACTCCTTGATCACTGGAAAGGCTCTTGGACCGAGTTTGAACTCTATCCTGTGGGCAATGACAGGACCGTGGAGAGTGTCAGCCAAGGGGGGAATAAAAGCAGATTTGTGCTGATTTGTGTTTTAGGGAGATGATGGAGGGGGTGGAGTAGAGAGAGAAGAGGGCGGGAGGGAAGTCAAGGAGCTCAGTGGGGAGGCTGTTAAAACACTCCCAGCAAGAGATTATGGCAGTGACACCAACTAGGGCAAAAGGAGATGGAGCGAAAAGATTTCCTGGGAAGAAGACAGAACTCGAGAACAACCAGATGTGGGTGTAAAGGAGGGTAGGAGACGTGGAGGATGACTCAGGGGATGGATGTGTGGTTTCGATGTCTGTTATCTTCCTCCTTCACACTCACTCAGTTTCAGTATTGGTCATGGGATTCCCAAAGCCAAATTACTCATGCCTACAGTTCCCTTGTGGCCTGGAAAAGCCTGAGAGTCAGCACACGAATGGGCTGTTGGCAATTCCCAGATGGTGCTGCACCATGTATGTGAAACACCAATATGGAAGTGAATCGGGGACAAATCGTCTTCTTTCACAGTTCCGCCTTGTAGACCTCTTCAGTGAAATTAAGGCAGAGGTTAGGCTTTGGTTAAGTTTTATTCTTTCTTTAGTGAAATGGAGGTGGAGGTCAGGTAGAAGTTGGAGTTTGTGTGTGTGTTGTTGTGAGGTATTATTCGGGCATAGACTGTTTCCCCCTCCCTCGGGGAGCTTCTTCTGGCCAAGGCAGGTCTCTGAAGAGCACGCACATTCCCAGTAATGAGTCAAGGGATGCAGGTGACCAAGCAAAGTTGAAAACAAAACATCCCTCTTAATCAATGTAATTGTACACATCAGGTGGGAATTTGAATTATTAACCTGATTGCTTTGATTATAAAACTGCTTGCTGTACTGCCCAAGATGTGAATTCTTCGTTGATCTGCCTGCCATCGTCATCGGTGCCTCCTGTAACTTTCAATAAACCAATGTCTTTTTCTGCGGGACCTCCAGGTGACTTCTTTGGAATAGGTAACGTTACACGCAAGGCCTCTCAGATTTGAGGTGACTGTGTTACAGTTGTTTTATTTTGTTTTCAAACGGTTTTACTGGTAGATTTTTTAAAAAAGTCATGTTCGACTGGCTCATGGTTCCTTAGTAACTTATTCCATGCAGCCCATATTACATAGTCAGATCTCTGAAAAGGAACTGAGCCCTTTCAAGGGCCTGTGTTGTGGTGTGCTTAACAATGTACTTCTGGCCACTCTGTGGATAGGAGTGAGAGCCCAGTTCCTTGCAGCTGTGGCTAGTTGCCCCTAAGGGCTTTCTTGAAAGACACTTCCTAGGCTTAGCTCAGCCCCAGAGAAGTACCAGATTCTCAAATATAAATCAAGGCAGGTGCCTACCAGCAGACCAGACTATCCTATGATGGGCAACTCGCGATACAAATTCTGGGCAAGTAGACCCTGAAATTGAACTCTTCTCTCCTTAAGTTGTTTTTATTGTCTCCAGTCAGTTAGATGGTTGAAGGGAAATGCTAACCAACAAATAATGGTTTCCAAAGGAACACTCCCAGTTCAATGAAAGAGTGTGTCTTCCTTACCATGGGAGATACCGTGTCATAAGTGGGTGTTTTGTACTCAGTTGAACAAAAAAATAGGTCGGTCTTAAAACTGTTAATGATAGAACACATGGCATAAATTATACCGTAAACTCCAAACAACTCTGAAATTATAAACATTGCTTAGTCAAGGCTTTTCTTTTAATGATGCCCTGATGTCTCTGGCATAGCCCAGGGATTTCAGTCAGTATTATTTTATTTGAAAGGAGGAATTTCTTTTCCAAAAAAAGTCTCTCTAAGAAAAGCTGTCTTCCTGGCTGACTTCTTAAAACATCTTGCTCCGATGGCCTGTGTCATGTCTTGCTTGGGGCCGAGGCCAGGCAACATGAGCTAGATAGAAGGTTTGAGAAGAGTCATGTGATGAGGAGAAACTGCAGGCTTGGTCCTGATGGAGGCAGGAGGCTGACTCAAGTTAGTGGGAACTCTGACTAAATTGACTGTCGGGGCTTCAAGCCAGCGTGCTTGAGATTTGGTGCAGAGTTAGTATTAAATTCAGAAGGTCTTCCTTCATTTGCCTATCAGATTAATTCTCTAGGGGTGAGAAAGCAGAGAGATGTTTTCCAAATGATAAGAATAATATTTACGTCATTTACAGCTGACTTTTATTAAGCACTTATTAGGTGCCAGGCACTTGGCCAAATATTTTATGTCCGTTATCTTATTTAATCTTGTCCCTTGAGGTAAGTACCATTATCATTTCTTCATTTATGGATGGAAACTGGGGCTCAAATAAGTTAAACTTTGCCCAAGGCCACATAGCAGGTACATGGAAGCCAGGATTCTAACCCAGGTCCGTCTGACTTAAAGACTGGATGATGAACTATTAACAGCTATATTACGCTTCCCCATGGGGATTAATTAAGAGAAAAGAATATGTGATAGAGTGTTTTGGAAACAGCATATGCTGTTGCAGTGCTAGTGATGGGCTCTCAAGTCAAAGGAGCAGACCTGTTTCACCTGATAACATCTCTGAACGTTAGGTTTGTCAATAAGACACCTGTGTCCCACTCTTTGACTCAAAATACTGAAGACACAAGTTGGACAACAAAGACCAAAGATTAGCCCACCTTTGGTTATCATGGAGAGAGCCTTTTCTTCAATATCTGTAAAATCGATCACAAGTTCAGTTTTCCTTGAGCCTAATTTGGCTGGATCCTCTTCATCATCAGTACTTTTTGCATGCTGACCCTAAATTGCATTTTTACTCCAGGCTCGTCAATTATGCTATTGGCTAGGTGGGAGACAGATTAGAAGCCTAAATGGTTTAATTTAGCACATTCCCACTGTTGGAAAAACAGATGCGTGCCTGTCTTCCAATTAATGGAAAGGTAACCTCCTATTTATAAACAAAGACTTTCTTTGATATGAAAAGGAGAATTCAAATGAAAAAAATATTATTTATCTGATTCCAAAGATGGATTCAGCAATGGTTCTACTCAGCACTCCTCTTGAAACTGACACATCCCTGCCACATGGGGATGCTTTAGCACAAAGGTCCCTTGAGTCCCTGTGTTCATTCCTGTGACAAATCTCCCTATGTCACACTCATTCATTCAGTGACCGTTCAGGAAGCCCAGGCTCTGTGGCAGGTGTGTGCCGTTTGAATGATGAACAATCCCTGTCCCAGAAGGGGTCATCGTAGAATGGGGAATTATAGTATAAACAAAAAATCATACTAGAATATGGAATATGCTATGAGAAAAATTAAAGCTCTAAGGTGATGAGGAAAGGTGCCTGTGACTGCTTCTCAGAGAAAACTGGCTTCCAAGTAACTGGTCCTTGTGTGAGTCCTGCCCCAGGTTTCAAAGAAGCTGGAGGTAGAGAGTTGTGGTGACCTGTTTCCGATTAATTAATCCCCAGGAACAGATTAGGGCATGTTGAAGATTGGAAAAATGGAGGTTTGAATGCAATCTGGCATTTTACACATCTGACTTGAAGGAAATGAGAAGTTGTGGGTCACAGAGCTCATCCCAGGTTTTGTGGCATGATGGAAAGTATCTAGTCTACCTAGAGGTGGCACCAAATCCAGCCCTGGGCATATTCATCGCCTTTAGGTCTTTTATTTTTTCCTCCTCCTCCTCCTTCTTTTTTTTTAAATTTCTTATTTTAAAGATGTGGGGTATAATTCAGGGTTAGGTATACAAATGTTCATTATGCAGGTACCCTTGTTGATGAGGTGTGCCCCCCTCTCCCCTGGCAGTTTCCCACTACTGCCAATCCCTTTCTTGTATGATAACTGTTCAAGGTCCACTTATGAGTGAGAACATGCGGTATGTACTCAGTTCTTTATTTCTGTGATAGATCACTCAGTATTATAGACTCTAAGTCCATCCAAGTTGCCACGAAGTTAATAATTTTGTCCTTATCTATGATTGCATAATATTCTATCGTGTATATGTATCACATTTTTAAATCCAGTCCTCTTTCAATGGGCAGCATGGATGGTTCCATGTTCTTGCTATTGTGAACAATGCTGCAATAATATGTTTATTATTGTGTGCAGGTATCTTTTTCATAGAGTGATTTGAGTTCCTCCGGGTATATTCCAGTAGGGGGATTGTGGGGTCATATGGGAGGTTGACTTTTAGATCTTTTAGGAATCACCACACTGTTTTCCACAGATTGTCCTAGTTTACACTCCCGCCAACAGTGTAGAAGTGTTCCCTTTTCCCGCATCCTCTCCAGCATCTGTTGTGTTTTGTGTTATTGACTGGAGTTAGGTGGTATCTCAGTGTGGTTTTAATTTGCACTTCTTTGATGACTAGTGAGGCTGAGCATTTTTTCATGTATCTGTTGGCTTGCTAGTATGTCTTCTTTTGAGACATGTCCATTCACATCTTTTGCCCACTTTGTAATGGGTCTGTTCGTTTTTTTCTTTTCGGAACATTTGAGTTCCTTGTAGATCCTCGATGTTAGGCCTCTGTCAGATATACAGTTGGCAAATATTTTTTCCCAGTCTGTGGGCTGTCTCCCTGCTCTCTTGATGGTTTCTTTGGCTTTGCAGAAGCTTGTCAGTTTGATGAGGTCCCACTTGTCTGTCTTATTTCTCATGGCGTGGGCACTTGGGGTTTTGATCAGGAATTGGTTGCCCGTTTCAGTTTCCATAAGGGTGTCTCCTGCATTCATTGGCTTTATTTCTACATGGCACAGCATACTCATAGAGAGAGACCTGGTTAATAAGAGACTTTCTATTTTCTAAGGGATTTTTTGGGAGAAGAGTTGAGATGTCATGAATGTTATGTGCATTTCTGAGTTACTTCTGTGAGCTATGTGAGAAGCTAAGCCAGTTGTTTTACTGAACCTCAGTTTTTCCATATATAAGGATAAAAAAACCAATTAAATTATGTACGCACATATTCAGATAGCTTTTTATAAATGGCATTGAAAATGCTATATATATACAGCATTATATATAGCATAAATATATAACATTTTTCAAACTTTAAAATGTTATAAAGCAATGATTAATATTTAAAATCCCCTTTAGCTGGTTATCACTATTTGCATTTCTGAGAGTCTCTTGCACACAAAATTCTGCTAAGGAGATGGATGGAATACAGGTTAGTATCAAGAAGATGTTTTGGAAAAATATTACAACACAGATGCTCTTGAAATGTGAGCTCCTTTTCCACCCATCCCACATTTTCAGCAGTTTCCAGAATAGCATTCCCTGACAATGTTGCCACAGTCATGACCTGTATTATTAGAACAATGAGCTTTGAGAAAAAAATGCTGTTGCTCATCACCAAAAAATAATAATAATGTATCATTTGGACTTGTGACTTTCCTCCCTTTCTCCTTTTGCAAACTTAAAAGTTTTTGTGAAAAAAAAATATAAATATTTTTTCTTTTTGGAGATGAGAACCGTGGCCCAAAATTCAATCCAAACCAAATTTCAAATGTGGAACTATAACCCCCACCTCTGAATGGAAACCATGGAGCCCCTTAGCCAGAGTGGCTATTGGCAGTTCTACCTTGGTCTCCAAGGACACATGCAGTGGGATACCAACCAAGAAAAAGAACGGGGAAGGAATACGAGGGAAAATGCTAAAAACATCTGTACAGAGTTGGGTTTTATGTGCTGCTGGTACACAGAACCCTTCTTGTTATCTTAGCTAGAGTCCAGTCTCCCTCCATGGCTCCATTTTAAAAACATACATAGGGTTTCTTCCAATACTGTCTTCAGAGAGGAAGTGTGGCTTAATGGAGGGGACGTCAGAGTTGACGTCAGGAGACAGGGTGCTCTCCTGGCTTCCATCATCAATGTACTAAACATTTTGCAACAGGTTCTTTGCCTTCTCTAAGACTCAGAAGCATCATCTGTCAATGTGGATATTAACAATTATAACCACTTTGCAGGTCATGTTAAGAAAAACACACTGAAATATATATTCTAATACATTAGGCTTTCACAACTAGAAGAGATCCACGCCTAGCGCCTCCAGGTACTGAGACTCCAGGGTGCTGATGAAGAGGGAACACAATTGACCCAGGACCCACATTGTGACCCATCCTTCATTTCTCTTTCACTAGTCTAGAGTAGAGGAGAAATGTTCTCATAATGTGGGCATTAACACAGCTCTTCCCCTGTGACCTATGCCCACCACCCCTGGCTTTAGAGGGTTCAGACAACATTGAGAGCGGAACGTACCTAGGACGGTGCCAGGAAGACAAACCTGTCACCACCTCATTCCTGCCCATCCTGCTCCAGAAGCCATGGTTCTAGGGGCATAAGCCCGGGACTGTGGGCTGAAAGCCCTTTGCCAATGCCAATCTGTGGTCTGCATCCTGACCAGATCCTATAACTCTGGTTCATAGTCCCAGTGGTCACTTTTATTTTCCAGAAACAGCTGAGATTTTTCTTTTTGAACTCCCCATTTCTCTGAAAGAGGAAAATCGATTTCAACCATTAGTTTATTATAATAGGCTTTAAGCAAAAACAGATCAATGGAAACAAAGGAATTATCTAATGAATAAAGCAAAAATCAACAAGTACCTCCTCTATCTAAATAGAGATGTAAATCTTTGGTTACAGTTTTGCTACCTGCCACCATTGTGGTTTATTGTCTCATTAAGGGGCTGTCAACATGGTCTTTAATTGGGCCTAATTCACCACCTGGTGGTCTAAGCTGAAGATAGGCTTCAGCAACAAATACCCAGTGAAGCCGCTAGTATTTCTTATTATACCACCCTCTGGTCATGGTTTCTTTCTCCTTATCTTTCTTCCAGAATACAGTTATGCATAACATGTGTGCATAGTCTTCCAGATAACCTGACTTATAACCAGTACAGGCATAGGTACAAATAGAAACTGCTCAGTATTTACTTATGGTATTATTTTCTACATTTTTTCCATTTCTGAATTCTCCCAATAGACCAATTTTCTCTGGTAACAGAGAATATATTTCTCTTTAAGTTTGTAAAAGGAGCTACATAAAATTCTCTGACACATGTTTAAAATGTGTGGTCAAATTGGCAACTTTACTTGGAAATGGCCAGTGGAGAATTTTTAAGTTTGTCTGATGATACCTCAAAGAGATTTTTTTAAAAAATGGAACATTAGGTCCTCAATTATGAATTGTTCCCACATTTCAGATCGGCTCAGTGGACCTTTCAACTTTAAGCTGTTTTTGTTATTAATGAAAAAATTCATTATTCATTTATGAAGTCTGGTTCTTCTTAGTGTTTTGACTTTAGAGAAGGATGTAATTTAGAAAGTTTACCTGTGAAATAAGCTATGTCTCACATGAACCCGTTTGGAGACAAATGAGTTTCTAAAATAGGTACTATATGATCAATTCATATTTCTCCAAAAAGTTTCCATATTCATTGGACTCAATAGACCTACTGTTACTGCAAAACGGAAGCTATGGGAAATCTGTGTTTTCAAACACTGAGAAAGACGTTCTCCTCATAGCCCGGAGTCCTCTGCTTTGTTGATGCAAGATGTCAAGTACTGCTGCAGTTACCTGATGCAAGTAAAGACTAAAACCCAGCTGAAGATGAAGAAACAAGCAAACAAGAAAAACCCCAAAACTGAAGCACAGGAATTGATGGGAAAGTGAATGACCCAGGCAGGAAGAAGGAAAAGAAACTCAACGTGCCCACAAATATTTTAAAGGAAAGAATTGTGGGGAGTCCGTCTATTTCATACACTAGACAAAGTCAGCATTAATTTACTTAGAAGCGCCCACACAAGGCAGTAAGGTGAGTCATCCAGAGCCTGGGCTTTGCCACCACACAAGGGGAGGTTCATAGTCCTCTTCAGATGACTAGCTGAGTGACCCTGGATTCTTGCTTATTTTCTCTGTGGCTGCTGCTTCAGATGTAAAATGGAAAAATAATTTCTATCTCATAGAGTTGTTATGAGAATTAAATAAAAACATTTTTTATAAAGTTTGAATAGTCCCTGATGCTTACTTAGTACACAATAAATTGAAGGAAATCCAGAAAATTTCAGTTTTGTTATAGCTAAGTACTGTTGAATGATTTATCCTTTACAAGATCTATTTTTTTAAATCAATGTTAAGGAGATATAGTTTATATAGCATAAAATTCACCCACTGTAAATGTGATTCAATGGTTTTTTGGTAAGTTTTTCAGAAGTGTGCAACCATCACTGCAAGCCAGATCTAGTTTTAGACTTATTCGTCACCACAGAAATTCCCTCAGGTCTCTTTGAAGTTGACCTCTGCCAAGGCAGTCACTAATCTGTCACTATACATTTGCCTTTGTTAAATATTGTATATGGATGCAATTGTACAATATGTCATCATTTGCAACTGGATTCTTTCACTTAGCAAAATGTTTTCAAGAGTCATTCTTGTTGTAGCATGTATCAGTTTCTTATTCCTTTTTATTGCTGAATAAAATTTCATTGTATCACATTTTGTATATTCATTCACCAGTTAATAAACATTTGGATTTTTTCAGCCAAGATTTTTTTTCTTGGTTACTATGAATAATGCTTATACATACATTCATATACTATCTGTCATGTGTGGACATATATTTTCATTTATCTTTCATAGGAGTGGAATTGCTAGGAATTATGATAAGTTTATATTTAACATTTTAATAATCTGCCAAACTGTTTCCAAGTTTTTGTACCATTTGACATTTTCAAATGTTCCAGTTTCTCTACATCCTCGCCAACGTTTGGTATTGTCTGTATTTTTGATGAGAGTCATGCTAGTGAGTATATAGTGGTATCTCATTGTGGATTTAATTTGCATTTCCCTAATGAGTAATGATGTTGAGAGTGTTTTCATGTGCCGTTAGCAGTCCATATATCTTTGCTGGTGAAATACTTTTTCAAATATTGTGCCCATTTCTTAATTGGGTTATCTGTCTTTGTATTATCAAGTTGCAATAATTTTTTTATATATGCTAGATGTACACCCTTTATCAGAAATGTGACTTGCAAATATTTTTCCCGGTCTGTAGCTTATCTTTTGCACTTAAAAAGATACCATTAGGCCAGGTTTGGTGGCTCAGCCCATAATCCCAGCACTTTGGGAGGCTGAGGCGAGTGGATTGCCTGAGCCTGTGGGTTCAAGACCAGCCCTGGCAACTTGGCGAGACCTCATCTCTACGATAAGTGAAAAAAAAATTAGCCAGGTGCCGTAGTGCATGCCTGTAAGTTCTGGCTACTTGGAAGGCTGAGGCGGAAGGATCACTGGAGCCCAGCAGGTCGACACTGGGGTAGCCGTGAGTGTGCCACTGCACTCCAACCTGGGCAATGAAGTAAGACTCCAACTCAAAAAGAAAAAAAAAAGACACCATTAAAAAAAAAAACCCAAAAAAGATACCTGCACACGCATGTTCATTGAAGCACAATTCACAATAGCAAAAACATGGAACCAAATGTGCTGCCCATCTAAACTGAGCTGGATAAAAAAAAAAGTGGTACATATACGTGATAGAATATTATGCAGCCATAAAGAAGAACAAAATTATGGACTTTGCAGCAACTTGGATTGATTTGGAGTCTATCTTACTCAGTGATCTACCACAGAAACAAAGAACTGAGTACCATATGTTCTCTCTCATGGATGGACCAAACACCTACAATAATTCTACAAGAAAGGGGTTGGCAGTAGCAGGAACACAACATCCATAAGGGTGTATAATCCTAATCCAGGAGGAGTGAGGTCCAATGGGAGGCCCAAACTTCACCTGTATGTAGACCCCTTATGTACCTAATCCTGACTTGTACCTCATATCTTTAAAATTAAAATTAAAAAAGAAGATACAAGGTTTTAAATTTTGAAACAGAAAATTTAAATGTCTGATTTTGTCAATTTTTAATGATTTAATGAATTGTGCTTTTCCTTGCATATGTAAGAATACTTTGCCTAACCCAAGAGCACCAAGATTTTTTTCTTATTATTTCCTCGAGTTTTATAGTTCTAGTTCTTAAATTTAGTTTTATAGTCCATTCTTGAGTTAGTTTTTGTGTATAATTTGAGGTAAGACTCTAAGATTAATTTTTGTATATGGTGTGAGGTAAGGCTCTAAGATCGTTACTACCTTTAGATATTCAATTGTCCTTACATTGATTGTTGAAAAGATTATTCTTTTCTCCATTGAATTATCATGGCACCTTTGCCCCAGATCAAATAAGCATACATCTATGGGTTTATTTCTAGACTTTCATTTCTTTTCCATGGACACATAGCCTATTATCTTTGCAAGTATCTTGACTAGTGTGCAAAGACTTTCCTCATCACCAATGCCAGTGTCTTGATTACTGTGGATTTAAAGTACATTTTGAAATTAGTAAGGAAGCATAAGTCCTCCAACTTTGTTCGTTTTTTTCAAAGTAAATGTGAGTCCTTTGCATTTTTACATACATTTGAAGATACCCTAGTCAATTTCTATTAAAATGCCACATGAGATTTTGATAAGGGTTACTTTTACTCTATGGACCAACTTGGAGAAAATTGTTATCTTGACAATATGAAGTCTTAATAGTTGATGAGCATAGGAAGTCTCTCCATTCTTTTAGATTTTCTTCAGCTTCCCTCAGCAATGCTTTACAGTTTTCACTCTGCAGGTCTTGCATTTGTTAAATTTATTTCTATATATGCATTCTTTTTGATGTTACTGTAAATGAAATTATTCTCTTAATTTTATTTTTAGATTGTTGCTAATATAGAAATACAATTATTTTCTGTATATTAACCTTATATTCTATGAGTCTGCAAACTTATTTATTAATTCTGAGAAGTTTTTTGAATGGTTCTCTTTGTTTTGTTTACATGCACGATCATGGTTTATGCAAGTAATGACTCTTCTTTCTAATATGGATACTTTATTTTTTCCCCTTACTTTACTCACTACAATCTCCAGTACAGTGTTGAGTAGGAGTGGTGGTGGCAACCATCCCTGCCTTGTTTTCAATCTTAGGGAGAAAACATTCTGCTTTTTTACAGTAAACTGTGGATTTGGGCAGATGTCCTTTATCAGGTTGAGGATATGTCCTTATATTCTTAATTTGTGGAAAATTTTCTTTTTAATCATAAAAATGTGCTTTCTTTTTTCAAATGCTTTTTCTGCATCAGTGGAGGTTCTCATTGGTTTTGTCCTTTATTCTATCGATACGGTGCATTACATGAACTGATTTTCATATATTAAATCAGCCTTGCATTTCTGGAATGAATTTCATTTAGTCATGAAGTATAATCCTTCTTATTTGTTGCTGGATTTAGTTTAACAAATTTTGCACTTATGTACATGTGGGACATTGGGCTGTGGTTTTATTTTACTAAAATTACTTTTTCTGGCTTTGGTATCATAGTAATACTGGTCTTATAGACTTAAGATACTTTCTCTTCTCTATTTTCTTAGAGTTAATGAAGGATTGGTATTCTACCTTCTTTAATTATTTGATAGAATTCACCAATAAAGCCATAGGAACCAGGGCCTTTCTTTGTGGGAAGATTTCTTTTAATTGCTAATTCAATTTATTTACTTGCTATCAACCTATTAATATTTTTTCTTTTTCTTGAGTCAGTTTGATAGTTTGTTTTTATTTTAGGGATTAGTACACTTTAAGTTGCTTACTTTATTGGCCTTAAGTCATTCCTTTTCATTTCTGTAGGGTCAGCAGTAATGTACCCTCTTTCATCCTTGATTTGGTTAATTTCTGTCTTCTGTCTTCTCTTTTTTTCTTAGTCAATCAACTAGAGGCTTGTACATTTTGTTGATCTTTCAAAGATCTTTTTTTTTTTTTTTCTTTTTTTTTAGTTTTTAGTAACTGGTACTTTTTAAAGCACAATAATTTGACAATGGGCACCAGATCTTTTCATTTATTGTCTCTGTTGTTTTTCTGTTTTATTCATTTCTGTTCAAATGTCTCAGAAGCCAACACAATATTCCAGGTTCTCACCTTTCCTTTTACTCTTATAATCTGTAATTTTGTCTCATTCAGAAGATTTTTTACAATTTGAGTAAGCACTGAAATTGAACCAAAGAGAATCCTGACATATATTATTGATCTTTGAGGACAAAAGATGTTTCCAAGTCTGCTCCAAAAGTTATTTTAAAATTCATGAATCCCAAAATTACTCTCCTACCCTGAGCCAAGCTTTTAAGTCATATGATCGCTATATTCAGACAACCTCCCCCAAACCATGCGGAACTCTTAGAGTTCTGTTTTGTATAAGTCCTTTCCTTAGCAAGAGTATATAAAAAATTTTAAAACCCCATGAAGGTACACATGGTATCTCTAGCTCCCTTCTCTACCACCTCACAAATCCATTTAAACAGAAAATAATAACTGAAAGTCATCTCATCCCTTAGTACTGTAGAGTAACTTCTAGAGTAAATCTATGTTTTTTATATACCTTTTTCCGTTGTTCTGAGGGTTTGTTGAGAGCCGGTAATGAAATCAATTTATATCAAGGCCTTCTGATTGAGGCTGAGGAACATAGAAAGTAACTGGTACTTTTTAGTTGGTTTTATTTTTTTTAGTTTTTAGTAACTGGTACTTTTTAAAGCACAATAATTTGACAACTGGCACCAGAAATATGGCAAGAGAAAGTGATAACATGTCTGCAGGTTATGGCTATAGTTTTTTCAGTAAGCCCTCCAAATGGCCAAGGTCTTCTGAGGAAAATATCAAAGAAAAAAACTCTGACCAAGACTGTAGGAAAGTTTCGAAATCCCCGCCTAGACTGCTCTCTGGTAAAATGGTTCCTTGTAAACTGAAACATTTTAGTCAAGCCCATTAAATGCTTTCTTGATCACTCTGGCTAATTTCTTCTTCCTTTTTTGGCCCCGAGAAGAACTTGTAAGTCTGGGAGATTCTTGAACTACCCTCCATAGTACTGGTGTTCCTGGGTTTCTGCTCAGCTTCCTGGTTTTTATTCCATGACTTACCTGCCCTACTCCTTCCAGACCTCATGCCCAGGAGTTGGCTCAGGGTTTCTGCTTCAACCTGGACACCCCGTTTGGGTCCAAGACCCTGTTACTCATCTGAAGATGAGTTTTGCCCCTCTCCAAAGGATTCTGGAATATCAGCAGCCTGAATCAGACTGGTGGACCTCTTTGTGACCTGAATTGCACGTGGCCTTATTCTATCCCCTAACTATATGGTTACTCTTGTCTGCCTAGCAGTCTACAATAGAGTATGGACTCCGTACAAAGGCCACACATGATATGACTACATCCAGAGAGAATTTTAAGGAGCTGTAAAATAGAGGTCTGCTGGCTCAGTGGGAAGAATGCGCTGATGTTTGAGAAAGTCAATGGGCTTAGCAGTCTTTGTTTTCATCCTTCAGGCTTTAACAGCAAATCAGAGAAGTCCTCCAAGCTGTAATAGAAACCAAAAACTTTTACTGGAGAGGTGGTAGTCTTCTACTCTGCCTCTGCAGCCCACAGATGAGAAAGCCAACTCAGCATCCAGCATTCTACTGTGCAGTATTAGGTTTCAATAGAAGCTGCACATGTGTAACCAAGCCAGGCAACGGCCCAGCAAATGAATCCCAGAACATAATCAGGGAGGTGGGATTTGCTTGGAGTAGAAGCTGGAAAGAATTCATGACAACTCATGAGTAAAGTGGGTAATTCTGGGAAGAATGGAATATACTGTAGGACCAGGGCATCAGGCACCAGATTGCCCACTCTCCTGATGCTCCTCAATGCTGTGCCACCCAGTGCTTTACTTGTGGAAACCTGCATGTGATCAAGCCCCTCAGTAGCCTTCAAAAATGAAAGCGGTATGGCTGAGATCTGAAGTGAAATGTCCATGACAGCTATCATAAAAGGCAAGCATTTAAGAAAATTTGTGGTGAATTTTCCGGAGAGGAATTTGTGTCTCTGCCTGTCTCTTAATGAATCCATCTGCTTCTTTCTTGAGTGCTAACCAAGTGAACATCTGCATGACAGAACGCTGAACAAGATGCCCAGTGGAAGCCCTTGGGGGAATACTGTTCATTGAAAGTGGTTTTGCCCCTTTAAAAAATAAATCTGGATTAATGAAGGGTTCATTTTGATAGTAGTAAGAAACTCGGTTGTATGGTCAACAGCTCTCTTCCATTAAAGATAAAACCTGAGAACTTTCTAGCTGTGGGAATTCCACAAGCCTTTTTTCCCTCCAGCTCCTGTGGTGGTATCATAAGCGATGCCACGGCATACTTGCCACAGAGGCTGTTCTTCTGCTCCATCATCTGGGAGCTATTGTACATTTTGTTATTGTTTATGTTCACATGTACGTGTATGAGCCAGGTATACTGCCTCTCAGAGTTAATCTCTTTAAACTACTTGCTGAAGGTCTCATTTGAAATTACATGAGTAGCGAATTCTCACCAGGCACATATTAGGCAAATGCACTTTGTAAATTTCTGTCATGTAGCACACAGAGATGGACAGTTTCATGTCATTGTGGATCCATACACTGTTCGGAATTGAAAGGGACTTGGTAGGTCATGTAATGCAGTCCTCACCATGGCAACCCCATTCTACCTGGACAGAAATACTTCCAGCTTAGGTCAATAATGAAAATGTGCTTCCTGGGATCTGGGGTGTTTCAAATCAGTTATGCATGTTTTAAGGAAAATATAAGTCTCTTTCTTTTCATTGGAAACCAAACTGCAAGTTTCCATCCCAGCTGGAAGTGCTGTCTCTCTCTTTTCACCTTATGATTTTTTAAGTATTTATTTTAGAGTTGTGGGGTACATACAAAGATTTGCTACCTAAGTAGATGGTGTGAAGGCGAGGTTTGGGCATCTGGTGAGCTCTCTCGCCCCTAGTAGCAAACATGGTGCCCAGTGGGTGGTTGTGTGTCCCTTATCCCGCTCCCCCAGAAACAAGCTGAATACCATATGTTCTCACTCATAAGTGGGCACTGTACATCTTCTGTACTCAGTACATTTAATACTTATTGGACACTTATTTTATATGGTCTTTTTTTTTTTTTTTTTTTTGAGTTGGAGTCTCACTCTGTTGCCCAGACTGGAGTGCAGTGGCCGCTCCCGGTCACCGCAGCCTCAACCTGCTGGACTCCGGCGATCCTTCTGCCTCAGCCTTCCAAGTGGCTGGAACTACAGGCACACGCTACCACACCCGGCTAATTTTTTGATTTATTGTAGAGATGAGGTCTCACCAAGTTGCCCAGGTGGGTCTCCAACCCGCGGGCTCAGGCAATCCACTCACCTCAGCCTCCCAAGGCGGGATTACAGGCTGAGCCACCGAGCCCGGCTTATATGGTCTTAATTGCAGGTTTTATGTGTGCATATATGATCCTCCCAGTTAATTTGAAAACATAAGTACTACTCCATCATTAATCTCTCCCACCCAAAATTAATACTGGTATTAATTTTGTCAGCTAGTATTTGGAACATTTTTTCATCTAATTTTTTTTCCTTTTTTTTGAGTTGGAATTTCACTCTTTCCCCCAGGCTGGAGTGCAGTGGCATGCTCACAGCCACTGCAGCCTCAACTTGCTGGGCTCAGGTGGTCCTTCTGCTTCAGCCTTCCAAATAGCTGGAACTAGAGGCGTGAGCTACCACTCCCCGCCAATTTTTTGGTTTATTGTAGAGAAGAGGTCTTGCCAAGTTGCCCAGGCTGGTATTGAACCCATGAGCCCAGGCAATCCTCTCATCTCAGTCTCCCAAAGGGCTGGGATGATGGGTGTGAGCCACCGCACCTAGCCAATTTTTTACTTCTTAAACAGATTGTACTATTTCCAGATACTCTGAAGAGGTAGTCTCTAGGGCGCTTCCTAAAGAGCTATCCACTAGCTAGCTCAAATGTCAACCAAACCTTATCAACAAGCTTCCTCACCTGTAAAGATGCATGATGCATCTAGAGTGTCTCAAATCTCTTATGTAGGAAGCCCTGATTTCAGAGAAAAATGGGTGAATACTCCCTGAGCTTGAGGTTGCCAGCTCTAAGCCTAATTTTTTTTTTTTTTAATTTCACAGTTAAAAAAAAAAATCTGGGTACATTTGCAGTATATGTTGTACAGCAAAATAACTTTGGCCCCAATCATCAAGTAAAATTAAAACAGAAGCGATACCATGTTTCTTGAACCTCACACATAATGGGGTTCAGTAATTGCAGTCACATGCCACATAACAACGTTTTGGTCAGCGACGGGCCGCATGTATGTTGGTGGTCCCATAATATTATCATAGAACAACAAAATTCCTATTGCCTCATGATGTCATAGCTGTCATAACATCCTAGCTCACTGCATTACTCCCTAATTTGTGGCAATACTGGTATTAACAAACCTGCTGGGCTGCCAGTTATGTAAAATCTAGCATACACGATTATGTACAATATGTAATGTGTGATAATGATAACAAATGACTATGTTACTGGTGTATGTATCTACTATACTATTTTTTATTGTTATTTTAATTCTTCTAATTAAAAATACATTAATTGTAAAACAGCCCTAGGGAGGTCCTTCAGGGGATATTCCAGAAGAAGGCATGGTTATCATAGAAGACGGCGACTCCATGCATTTGAAGACCTCCCAGTGGGACAAGTTGTGGAAAGACTGTGATATTGATGATCCTCTCGCTGTGTAGGCCTAGGTTCATGTGTGTGTTTGTATCTTAGCTTTAAAAAAAAAAAGGTTAACAAGTAAAAAGAAATAAAAAGTTTTTAAAATAGAAAAAATCTTTTAGAATAAGGACATAAAGACAAAAATGTTTTTGTACAGCTATACAAAGCGTTTGGGTTTTAGGCTAAGTGTAGTCAGAAAGGTTTAAAAAATGAAAAGTTTATAAAGTAAAAATGTTGCAATAAGCTAAAGGTTAATTTATTATTGACAAAAAAACTTCTTTATACATGTAGTAACCTAAGTATGCAGTGTTTATATAAAGTCTACAGTAGAGTACAGTAACATCCTAGGGCTTCACATTTACTCACCACTCACTGACTCACCCAGAGCAACTTCCAGCCTGCAAGCTCTGTTCATGCCCTCTAAGTACCCTATAGAGTTGTAATATTTCAATCTATCTTTTCTATTATATTTTTGCTGTACCTCTTTTATGTGGAGATATACAAATACTGTTGCATTACAATTGCCTAGGGTATTAAATTCAGTAACATACCAGACAGATTCATGGCCTAGAAGCAACAGGCTGTACCATGTAGCCTAGGTGTTTAGCAGGTTAGACCATCTAGGTGTGTGTAAATCACTCTATGATGTTCACACAGTGACAAAATTGTCTAATTTTGCATTTCTCAGAGCACATCCCTGTCATCAAGTGGCCATGGTTCCCCATGGCACCTGGGGGTAATTTTTAGGTCATGCCCCTGGAGTTTCAGAGTTTAGTGGCAGTGTCTTGGTCTCCATATAAAGGGAGGGCGTGAAGAAAGAATGAACTTTCTCTAGTTAAAGCGGTTTTGTCTTTATCTTTTTAAGTGAGATTTTTACTTAAAGCTTTTATTTTTGTAGATGTCCTTTATCCAGTCAAGAAGTTCTCCCTATTCCCAGGTCTCTGTGGGTTTTGAGCAACAATTGATGTTGAATTCTGTGAAATGCTTTGTCCCCAACAATTGAGATTGTCATTATCATATAGTTTTTCTCTTTAAGTTTGTTAATATGGTAAATTACATTGACTGATTTTTAAGCCTACCTTGAATTCTTGGGACATATATATTATCCTTTTTATATACTGTTGGATTCAATTTGCTAAATTTGTTTTGTTGTTCATGAGAGCATTGGCCTGTAGTTTCTTGTAATATCTTTGTCTCATTTTTGTATCAGAACAGTGCTAACCTCACAAAATGTGTTGTAGATATTCTCTCCTTTTCAATTTTCTGGAAGGGTTTATGCAGAATTGGTATTGTTTCTTCATTAAATTTGATGGAATTCACCAGTGAAATATCTAGGCTTGGAGTTTACTTTTGGGGAAAGTTTTTAACTATAAATTAAATTTACCTAAAAAGTATAGGACTACTCAGATTGTCTATTTCTTTTTGAGAAACCTTGAGTTATTTGTGTAAAGAATTGTGTTCATTTCATCTATGTCCGCAGATTGATTGGCATAAAGTTGTCATAACATTACTTTATTATACACGTAACAAAAACTGGAATAATGACACCTTTTTACTCCTTTCTTGGTAACTATGTCTTCTTTCTTTCTGATTAGTCTAGCTAGAGGTTTATAAATTTTATTGATCTTCCTTCTCCAAGAAGCAGTGCCTAGCTTAATTGATTTTTTTCTACATTTTATGTTTTCTATTTTATTGATCTCTGCACTAATCTTTATTTTCTTTTTTCTACTTATCTTGGGTTTAATTTACCCTTCTTTTTCTAGTTTGTATAGGTAATAGCTAAGTTTGTTGATCTGAGACTTTTCTTCTTTTCTAATAAGACATTTAATACTATAAAATTCTCCCTTAATACTGTTTTAACAGCATCCTGCAAATTTTGATATGTTGTCTTTCCATTTTTTTTAGTTCAAAATACTTTCTAATTTATTTCTGAGTTCTTCTTCAGCGCATAAGTTATTTGGAAGTGTGTTACTTAGTTCCAAATATTTGGGGATTTTCCAGATATCGATATACACGTACTGATCGGTGTTCAGCTGAAGCCTCTGCAGAGCTCCAGAGCTCCAGCCATCACTACAAGTCAACTCCCATAACTATATAAAGCCGTCACACCTATAGAATCTTTATGAAGAAGACCTACTTCCTCACCCTCAAAAACTACCCAATCCTCTAAACGCTTAAAATCAACCATTATCGCCATTCTCTCACATCCTATTATTCACTTAACCATAAGCAATATGCCTGCTAATAATACCCCCCAAATAAAAACATTTGCGCCTCATGCCTCAGGATATTCTTCAGAGGCCATAGTTGTTGTATACCTAAATACTACTAACATTCCACCTAAATAAATTAAAAACACTGTTAGACCCATAAATGCCCCATCAAAATTTAAAACAATCCCACACCCTACTCCCCCACTAATAATCAACCCCAAGCTCCCATAAATAGAAGGCTTTGAAGAAAATCCTACAAAACCTATAACAAAAACTACACTTAATTTTTTTTTTTAAATAGATCTTTTTTCTCTGAGCAGCTGTCTTTCCTCTCTGGTTCTCTGTCCCACAAACTCTCACTGCCTTATTCTCCTTAACTGTAACCCCCTTGACCTAGGATGTCCTTTGAGTGACTCTTGTGTTTCCCCTCCCTGAGCCACACCCTGGAAACTCCCTTGCAGAAGGCTAGGGTACTTGTAGAGTTCACTTTGTTTGCTTCTCAGCTTTTGTTGCCTGATGTCTCATGTCTTGGAAACAATTATTTTATACATTCTGTTTATTTTTTTGCTAGTTTTAGGCAGCAGGGTAAATATGGTTCCTGTGACTTTATCTTGTCTGAAAGAGGAAGTCTGGACTTTTTTTAAATACTTGTTTTTATCCTTTGCTATATATCTAGTATAGTATCATTTGCATGAATAAAACCTCCATGTATATAGATGAAATACACAGGGACTGGAAGCTGAAACCTAGGCTTGACTCTCGCTTGGAATAACTGATTATTAATTTGAACAATCACTTATCCCCTTGGAATATAGTGATCTGTCCTGCCCCATCTAAAAATAGTAAGAATTACATTTAATTAGCACGTGCCATATGACAAGCACTGAGCTAAGAGCTTTACATAGTTATCTCATTTGATACTCACAAAACCACAAAACAGTTTAGCAAAGAATACCTCATTTAATCTTGGCAACATTTGTATGAAGCAAATTTTATTAACCCACATTCTATGATGAAGAAATTGAGGCTTTGATCAGGTGAAGTATCTTGACTCTGGTCACTCAGCTGGTAAGTCCTATGCTCAGGGTTCAAACGAATCTCCAACCCATCCCATACTGTCACGCACTTCACAGATTTGTAAACATGAAAAGAATGATTCTGCAATGGTTAATTTTATATATCAAATTGACCAGGCTAAGGGATGCCCAAATAGCTGGTAAAACAGTATTTATGTATATGTCCATAAGGATGTTCCCAGAAGAAATTAGCATTTGAGTCAGTTAGACTGAATAAAGAATATTACTCTCCCCAGTGTGGGTAGGCATCATTCAATCTGTTGAGGGCCCAGCTAGATCAAATAACGTGGAAGAAGGGGGTTGTTGCTTTCTGTTTGTGCTGGAACATTGGGTTTTTTTTTCCTTCCCTTGGGCATCAGCCTCCCAGTTCTCTGGTCTTCGGGCTTGGACTGAAATTTCATCACTGGCTTTCTGGGGCTTCCCTCCTGCAGACAATGAGTCATGAGACTGCTCAGCCTCCATAATTGTGTGAGTCAAGTCCTCATTTTTAAAAAATCTCTTTCTATATAACTACATGTATCCTACTGGTCCTGTTTCTTGGGAGTACCTTGACTGATGCATAACAGATACAGAAATGCCTTACAGAATGTAAAGTCTAACAAAAACTAGTAACATTGAGTAAATAATAATTCATTCTCAGCGAATGAATCTCATTTCTGACTATTTCTGTATATACCTTTAAAGCCAAAAATAAAAACAAAACCCACCAGCATGCCCAATTTCTAAATGAAATCTTCAAGGACTTTAAGATCCTTTGTTATTTAATATAACTCATCATGGGCTATAAACAAGAAGAATTAGATGTTTACAGATTTGCTAAGTATGAGAGAGGACCCTAAGAAACCCATAATTTGTTTATTAAAAAATACCCATTAAGTTACCAACATCACTCTTCTCAGACCTGGAAATGACAATACAGAAATTCATATGGAAACATAAATGACCGCAAATAGCCAAAACAATCCTTAGCAAAAAAAAACAAAGCAGGAGGTATCACACTTCCAGATTTCAAACTTTACTATAAGGCTACAATAATAAAAACAGCCTGGTATTGGTACAAGAACAAGCACACGGACCAATGGAACAGGATAGAAATTCCGGAAACAAAGCTTCAATTTCTCAACCAACTCATCTTTGACAAAGTCTCCAACAACAACCACTGGGGAGAGGAGAACTTATTCAGTAAATGGTGCTGGGACAACTGACTGAACACATGCAGAAGATTGAAACAGGACCCCTACCTATCACCATACAGAAAAATTAACTCTAAATGGATCAAAGACCTAAACGTAAAATCTCAAACTGTAAGAATCTTAGAAAATGCAGGAAACACTCTTATGGAAGTTGGAACTGGCAACCGATTCCTGACCAAAATCCAAAGAGTCCAGGTCATAAGAGATTAGATAGACAAGTGGGACCTCATTAAACTGACAAGCTTCTGCAAAGCCAAAGAAACCATCAAGAGAGCAGGGAGACAGCCCACAGAATGGGAAAAAATATTTGCCAACTGTATATCTGACAAAGGATCTAGGATCTACACGGAATTCAAATGCGCTGAAAGGAAAAAAAATAAACAGTCCCTTTAAAAAGTGGGCAAAAGACATGAATAGACACTTCTCAAAAGAAGTTATACAGGCAGCCAACAGACACATGAAAAAGTGCTCAGCCTCACTCATCATTAGAGAAATGCAAATCAAAATCATGTTGAGATACCACCTAACCCCTGTAAGAATGGCCATCATTAATAAAACAAACAACAACAGATGCTGGCAAGGATGTGGAGAAAAAGGAACACTTCTGCACTGCTGGTGGGAATGCAGACTAATACAACGTCTTTGGAAGACAGTGTGACAATTTCTGAAGGAACTAGAAATTGACCTTCCATATGACCCAGCAATTCCCCTATTGGGAATATACCTGGAGGAACTCAAATCATTCTACAAAAGAGATACCTGCACACGTATGTTTGTTGCAGCTGTATTCACAATAGCAAAACTATGGAACCAACCCTGTTGCCCATTGAAGCTGAACTGGATTTTAAAAATGTGGAACATATACACAATGGA
>CAUYQG010155396.1:0-11656 GCA_963574415.1 Tarsius wallacei
ATTCCTGATCTCAAACCAGGTGAAGTGGGGACAAAAGTGAGGCCCAAACTTTACTTGTACAATGACCATTTGTATACCTGATCCTGAATTGTACCCCACATCTTTAAAATAAAAATTTAAAAAAAGGAAAAAGTAAATAAAAAAATAAAAATAAAAAAATAAAAAAATAAAAAAATAAAATAAAAAGAAATTATGAATTAATTAAAATTTAAAAACCTATTCCCAAAGTGTTCAAAGTAATTACATATACATATATACTTTAAGAAATTATGAATTAATTAAAATTAAGCACATTATTCCAAAACTTCTAATGATAGTCTTAGTGAATTATTGGAAGGACACATTAGATATCCTTTAATGTAGTCTTTTAAAATATATATATTTTTTCCACACAGTATCTCAATAACCTAGAGTTCTACAAAACTATTTGTAAGGTACTTTGAAAATATTCTCCTAAATTAATAATAAGTGTAAGACTTAATAGAACATTATTTAATGGAATTAGAAAATGAGTTGGCTCATAGAATTCAGGGTAGCATTGTTAAAAAAATTCTAATTTGGTATTAAATTGGAATGCATTCTGGCAGGAGACATTAGTTTTATTATGAAGGCCTACACAAAAAATAAAGAGAAGGGTTATTGTATTTATGTCACAGTAATTCTGCATTGAAGAGTAACAGGGAGTCGTGAGTAGGAAGAGAATATTTATCTTGGTTGGCCCAGTATAACTTTTGCTTTATGAAGTGATACATCCGTGTAAGGTTTGCAAAGATAGAACAGCAATAAATCTACTACATTTAAGTAAATGAATTGCTTATACATTGAAAGAAAAATGAGTCCTGTAGGACTTTTATTTCTCCACTTATCTTCTGATGGACTTTGACTTTATAAAGGTGTAATTATCAGTTAATGTGAAATTAGAGTGCCCAGTGTTCGCAAGGTGCACACTTGCCAATCTGATTTTTAGATGTTGCAAACATTACTTGCACACCTACCCTAAATAGAGTAATTAGTGCCAAGCATTGCCAATGTCAGAATAAATCATGGAGGTCTGGTGATTGGATTTTGAACTCCCTTGATTGAAACCTACAAAATCACACTAAAAACTACTTCTATGCACTTTGCTATTTCATTATCTAAAAGCACAGTAACATATTATCATCCCGAAGGGTTTTATTATAAAAATTCACATAAGCAATGTATGTTTTCAAATTACAAAGCTCTCTACTAATCTTGTTTTCATAATGAAATTTATTTAAGTCTAATATAAGCACGATGTAGAGTAATGTGTCTTCTGTACCACAGAATGAATGTGGAGAATAAATTCATATTTCTTCTTCAGCAGATTTCCTTTTAATCTTGGTACTATAGACAAAGTCATTTTTTTTTTCTCTGACTGCACTGAGGAACATTCCAAAGTGATTTTCAGTAAAATGAGAACTCTGTAAAAGTACGGTTTTATCCTACCCACAGTCTCCTTGACTTCCCAAGTATGTCTTCTCCTAATCCCATCCTTAGTTTTCGTATGGTGTATGGCATTGCCTGCCCATCATTATCCAATATCAGATAGTAATTGTGCATAGTGACACTCTCTAAAGACAGCTATTTTGTAAATATTCATTATTTGTCCTATCCTTTTTTCCAGTATGCTCAATTTTGTACATTTGTATTTTGCACACCAAATTTTATAGAGAGAGAAGGAATATAATTCTATAAGTAAATACTCTTTCTCTTTAAGGCGAAACTTCAGTGGCTTTGCGATATGCTCTCTCTAGTAGGACTAGTCCTTTCCAATGATGTCGTTTAAAAATAATCCATATGGCAACAGAAGATTTTTGGGAAGAGGTAAATCGTTGCATATGTTTTAGAGAAGTGATTCAGAGAAAATCAGCTGCACGCCCAAAATAAAAAGAGTTTATGTCTCCCAAAATGTTTCTTTGTATTTATTTAGCATTTAAATTTCTTTGCATTTATTCGGCATTGTAATTTCTTAAATCTTTTTAAAACCAATTTGAACATTTTTATTTTCTTTTGTCCTGTTATGCTTTGTTTCCCTTTATCAGAGGGATTCTATAATAGGTGATTTCTACTTAAATAGAAATAAGGGTATGAAGTTTCACAATTAAACTGAAAATCTCCCAGGAGGCAGAGTGGAATTGATGTGCACGTTCTCCCTTGGTTGTGTCTAAGGGCTTCCTTGCTTCACCCAAGTCTTTGGGAATATGCAGACCTAAGCCAGACAGACCTCTTCAGCATGTTTGGTCTGATACAAGACTAAATTTATGCACACTGCCAAAGCAAATTTTATATACATTTTTTAAACTTCTGACCTTCTGAATTGTTCCATAAAAACACACTTAAAAGCAGAAAGTATGATAATTCTATAAGCAGTTATTGTTTAAGATTGATTCACCTAAATAATTTTCCTTTAACAAAAAAATTTGAAGAAGGAGAACGTTCTTCTTTTGGTTTTTGAAAAAAAGGATTATGCACTTATTTTTAAATAGACATGTTATAAAATCAACTGATAATTTGTGAAAATATGCAACTTATTTTTAAAATTATGATACGCATAAATATATTTCATGGAGTTCTGTTCAATGAGTTTTGACAAATACATTCAGTTGTGAGTTTATACCACATTAAGCTACAATGTATTTCGAACATTCTCAAAGATGCCTTGTACCTCTGTCTATTCAGTCTTTCCTCATCCCCACTGACTCTGTTAACTATTTGTTCCTTTCCCCAGATTGTTTTGTTTGCTTGTTTGTTTCTTTTCATTTCCACAGAATCACATAAACAGAATTGCATAATGTGTAGCCTTAACATAATGCTATTGAGATGCATCATTATATAATGTTTTGATAACAAAAACAAACTGATATTCATTTTAATTGTTTTGACTATTACAGAAAAAGCTGTTGCTAGTCCACTGCTATTTGACAAAGCAGTAAAGTCAATACAATAAGAAAATATAGTCTTTTCCAACAAATAGTTCTGGAACAACTGGCCATACATGTACAAAAAAAATGAGTCTAGATACAGACCTTACACCTTTCACAAAAATTAACTCAAAATGAATCGCAGACCTAAATATAAAATGTAAAATCATAAAATTCCGAGAACAGATGGGAGAAAAATCTAGATAATGTTAGGTTTGGCGGCGACTTTTAGATACAACAAAGTCACAATACCTGGAAAAAAAAAAAAAAGACTTAATCTAACTTCATCAAAATTAAAATTTCTGCTCTCCAAAAATCAAAGTAAAGAGAATGAAATGTCAAACCCCAGAATGAAAAAAAAATTGCCAAAAGTATATCTAATATAGGACTGCTATCCAACATATACAAAGAACTCTAAGAATTCAACAAGAAGAAAACAAACTACCCAATTTTAAAAATGGGTCAAAGGCTTTAACAGACGCCTCATCAAATAAAATATACAGCTGGAAAGTAAGCATATGACAAGATGTTCACTCATATTTAATTAGGGAATTGCACATTAAAACAGCAATGTGATATCACCACACACCTATTAGAGGAACCAAAATCAGAAAACTGACAGTTTTGAATGCTTCAGAGGATGGGGGGCAATAGGAACTCTCTTTCTTTACTGGTAGGAATGCAAAACGGTCCTGCCACTTTCAAAGACAGCTTGGCAGTTTCATACACACAGCTTACCGTGTGATGTAACAATAATACACTTTGATATTTACCCTAAGAATTTTAAATTGTATGTCCACACAAAACAAATTGCAGTTGGATGTTTATAGCAGTTCTGTTCATAATTGTCAAAACTTGGAGACAACCAAGATGTCTTTCAGTAGAGGAATGGACAAACTGTGGCACATCCAGGCATGGAATAGTATTCCGTGCTAAAAAGAAATTATCATCAAACCATAAAAAGACATGGAAGAAATTTAAATGCATTTTGCTGATTGAAAAAAAAACAATTTTTAAAAACTGTGTACTGCATAATTCAACTATATTATGTTCTGGAAAAGGTAAAATTCTGAAGACAGACAAAATATTTGCAGTTGCTAAGAGTTAGAGAGAAAGGAAGCATACCTAGGTGGAACACAGAGAATCTCTGGGGCAGTGAAAAGATCTGTATGGCACGATGATGGTGGATCACATTTGCTCAAACCCATGCAATGTGCCACACCAAGAATGAACCCTAAGGTAAACTCTTGACTTTGGGTGTTGTGTCAATGTAGGTTGATCAGTTGTCAACAAATGTGGCACTCTAGTGGAGGATGTTCATAATAAGAGAGGCTGTGTACATATTTAGGGTATCTCTGTGCCTTTCTCTCAATTTAGTGAATCTAAAACCGCTCTAAAAATAACCTTAAAATTTATTAAAAGCTGCTGTTAGCATTAGTCTAGAGGTCCTGCTTTTATTTCTTTTGGATAATGGCAAAGCTAGATTGAATAGTAAATATTATATTTAATGCTATGAGAAACTTCTGAACAATTTTTCAACACTGCTAGGTCATTTTGCAATCCCACCAGGATCGAGAGAGCATTCCAGCTATGCCACATCCTCAACAGCATTTGTACCATTCATCTTTTTAATTCTAGCCATTCCAAAAGTGATGCAATAGTATGTTAAACTGCATGTTAAATTGCATTTCCTTACTGAATGGGTTGGGCAGTCTTTGTTCAGTTTTACTTTTGCACACTGATACTGAGTTTTTTTGTGTTACTGCCTTGCAAAAATTCTTTGTATATTCTGGAACTACAATTTTTATCAGATTGTATTTAAAAAACTAAGCTCTACCGCTTATCTTATTATTCATTATCAGTATGCTTCAGATAAAGAAGGTCTTAATTTTGATAAAGTCCATCCAATCTATCACTTTTCTGATACTGTTTATGCTGTTGTGTTTTTCTAATACATTTTTTCCTAAGCCAAATTCATAAACACTTAACATATGGCGTATTCTTTACATGTTATGGTTTTAACTCTTCCATTTAGAGCTAAAACCCTTTTTCAGTTAGTTATTGTATTAAATATATTTAAAGGTAAGGATTGAGATCCATGTTTTTCATTGCATGTACAACTTTTTCAGCATTACATGTTTAAAAGACCATTTATTTCTCATTGAGTTTGCTGGCAAGCTTTTTAAAAAATATATTGCCGGCAGGGCTCACTGGCTCAGTCTGTAATCTCAGCACTTTGGGAGGCCAAGGCAAGTGGATTGCCTGAGCTCACAGGTTTGAGACCAGCCTAGGCAACTTGGTGAGACCTTGTTTCTACAAGAAAAAAAAATTAGCCAGGCATGGTAGCACACTCCTGTAGTTCTGACTACTTGGAAGGCTGAGGTGGAAGGATTGCAGGAGCTCAGCAGGTCGACACTGGGGTGACCATGAGTGTGCCACTGCACTCCAGCATGGGTGACAGAGTGAGACACTAACTCAAAAGAAAAAAAAATTATATGTATATATATCTCCAATATAATATGCGTGAGTATATTTATGTGTTCTCTATTCTGACACTTTTTAGCATACTTGCTTATTCATAAGTTAAAACCATACTGTCTTGACTACTATACATTTACAATAGGCCTAGAAACCAGGTAGCATGTGTTCTCCAATTTCATTCTTATGTATCATATTAAATGGCAGAATAACATATTAAAAAATACATTCAGCATTACAGAAACAGAAAAGAGTCTCATCAACTGTTCTAAAAAGTTGAAGAATTAATTAATTAGAATATAATAACATAATATTTGATGAATGCGCAGAGGAGACTAAAGGCACAGCATACAAACACAATAGGACAAAACTACTGCTAAAATGAAAGAAATGTCAGTGATGCACCAAGAATAAATTAATACGTACTAAGAAAATGAAGGTCTCTGGGGACATTATCATGATGGCTAAACACCACATTCACAGCACACAGGGAGAGCCGTTCCCACGTTAGACCTCTACTACCCCCAGACATACATGAGTTCTCACTGCAGTGCCCGGTGGGGTGACATCAGCAACAAGTAACTGAGGACCAAATAACGATGGCTTTACTACGATGTGGGGCATATTTATGTCCATGATTCTTTTGTTTGCTCCTCGTGGTCAAAGGAGAGCTGCCAGGTGTTCAAACAGGACAGAAGATCGAAGCAGAAGCTTCTTTTCTCAATCTGTTGTGTTTTTACTTGAGAAGAAAATAACTTTTCCGCATACTCCCCTTTATATCTCGTTGGCACAAACTGGGCTATGCGCGTCCCTCATGCAGGCCAGTCACTAACAGTTACAGGTTGACTTTCCTCCAGGGTGTAGGTGCTAAGATAGAGATTAGCAGGTAGGACTTCCATGAGAGAGTACTCTTGCCATTAACACCTCCATTAAGCGGAGGGTGAAGAGGAACTGCATTGCTGGAGCACGAAGCTCTCCTTGGACTCATGGGTAGTTTTGGAAATGGAGTAGGCTCTTCAGAGCTTCCCAAGTTGGGGTAAAGGGTCGGGGGCTTCCGTCTAAGGCTGATTGAACATCAAGTGCAGGCTGCTTGGATGAGACAGCTGCCTTGAGCCAGAGCAATCACCAAAAGGATGGACAGCTGAGGCGGTCTTTCGGCAGCACTTCCACCAGCTGAGGAAGAAGTCCTTCGTCCCTGAAGATGGTTCTGGTCTGCGAATTAACAAAAGGAATAAAAAATGGACGTTACCACGAATGACTTAGAATGTGTATGCTTCATGCTCTGTGGCTAGAAGAAACCGTTTCCTTGAAGGTGCAAACTCTCAGTCCACCTCACTGCAAGGCTGCAGTTCAGGGAGGATTGCTGTTTGGTGGACAACCAGTGGCAAACCTCTCTCTCTCCCTCCTCTCTCCTCCCCTCCCTATTCTACTTCTTTTCTTTTCCTTCTCTCTCTTCTTTACCCACACCTAAATATGTACCCAATACACTACACAAGAGACAGTGGCAGGAGCATTTGTTTGTGAATTAAAATCCTAGAAGCGGCTCTCTAAAAACACTACACAGAGTTTTGTGGTTTATGGAGCTGGAGGGAGAATCACACCAGGGTAATAAGTAGCCTTAGATTGCTACTCAGCCCAAGGTGTATATGTGTGTATATATATGCATGAGCTGTATCTTATAGATGAATATCTATCATATATATGAAGAAAAATGTTATTATATAGGAAGTCCAAATATTATGCCAATGTAGTAACGTCTTGAGAAAGCCTCCATATCCGTCCCAACACAGACATTCTCTAGATGTTTGGACTTTGGCAAGTTATTTCACATCCTTGAGCCTTAATTGCCTTTCTCTAAATCAGGATATATAAGACCTAGTGTAGACGATACAGTGTCTATTGCCTCATACACAATATTAAGGATTCAGCAAGATTAATTACCTTGCCTTCTGGGGAAATCCTTAATATATATTTTTCAATTTCTAGCACTACACTGACCAAAATTTTTTTGGAAGAAATAAATTAAAAATTGAAAAATATTTATTCATAGAATAAATATATACCTAATGTGTCTAAATATCATCCTGAACGTGCCCTTTCTTTTTCTCAGGTCATGTTTCCAGGATCCACTCTACCACCAACATAGAGATTTAGAATTCTCTACTTCCCTTACCCCATAACCACATTCTCCCAGAGCTTGCACACATGTGCGTGTGCGCGCACACGCACACACACACACACATCATTTATCTTAAATTCTGTATAATTTGTGTTACTACCGTTCTAAGCTAGTCTGTACTCAGTATGACTGTGTATCACTGTGACAGCCTCCTAACTAGACTCTTTAGCTCCAGTGTAGCCCTTGTTGTCCGCAAATCCATCCTTCTAGTATATATTGAAACTATGCATGCTAATTTGGTCACATCAGTTTTAGGGTTAAAGTTTGGCATCAGCATGGTGTTGCCTATGTGATGATGTACAGAGGCTTTAGCACAGCAGGTTGGAGTTTCCATCCTCTGACTCTTGTGTTTGATACCGACTTCATCTGTACCCCCCACTTCATGTGTCACAGTTTGCATTTCAGCAATAAAAAAAATTCATGTAGCTACTCACTCATGCCATGCTCTGTCTTGACTCTCTTCTTTTCTCCGTGTATATGAAGCCTAGTAAATGATGTAGACTATATTTCTAACAAACAGCTCCTTTGTACTTAGAGCAGTGTTGGGAATGAAACTGTTTAAAGACTTTCTGAAATCACTTATGTTTACTATTCGTAGATGCCTTTGATTGAAACTCGTGAGGATATACTGTATACTTCTTGTAAGATGCACCTCGCAAGTCTAAGTAAGAACGATAACCTGTGAGTTTTAGCTCCTGTGCCTTCACTCAAAATATTTCTGCTCAGTTTCAGGGAAAGACTGAAAAGAGTTATTCATAAATTAATTTATCTGAATTGATTTTAACATTAAAATGTGTGGTAAATTTAGTATCTCACAAATATCAAAGTGTGCTAAATATTTTATTGTGTGTGTGTATATATGGCTATACACACACTTTTATATATATGGTATACAACATAATGTTTTGGTATACATAGTGAAAAGGTGACTACAGTCAAGCCAATTAAGATATCCATTATCTCACATAGTTGTGTGTGTGTGTGTGTGTGTGTGTGTGTGTGTGTGTGTGTTAAGACCACCCGCAATCTGTTCTCTTAGCAAACATCCATTTGATGTTACGGTGTCATGAGCTCTGGTCCTTATGCTGCACTTTAGGTCTCTAGAATTCTAATTTGTTTTCCAAAACTGTAACTTTGTACCCACTGACCCAAATCTCCTCATCTTTCATTCCCTTCCCACTCTCCACCTTTGGCAATCACTGTTCTATTCTCTGGTTCTATGCATTCAACATTTTAAAAAAATATTCCAGATACGAGAGATCTACATCTTCATATTAATCCCAAACATTCTTCTTGTATTAAACTTCAAGAGATAGCACACAGTTCCCAAACAGAAGGCAATTCAGCACTTTTTGTGCTTAGAATATTACCCATCACTTCAGATAGGCAGGCTTCTTTAATTGCTTTGTTGCAAAAACAATTTGTGTGCTTTTTAAATGGGTTTAATTTTCTTTTAAGTTTTTCTTATAAAAACATGCAGCATCGTGAAATCAAATCAATTATCCACACAGCAGACCCAATTTTCACTCTCTCTCTCTCTTTTTTTTTATCAATAAAACTACATCGCTCCAGACTGAGACTCAGTAAGGCTTATTGTATAGAAAATTATATGCTCGTAGAAAATGTTTAAAAAAACAAAAATATTATTACCTGTATTATAAATTCCCTCTTTTTTTCTGAATAGTCATTGCAAATAGGGTAATTCTCTAAACCTAAATTGTAAAAAGATTATGGTCTAAAATACTGCTAAAGATAACTGAGATTATGGTGTAATTATGAAGCACTTTTATAGCTAACTTTAGAGGAATTTTAATATTCTATTTAGGATTTAAATGGTTTAAAAAATCTT
This sequence comes from Tarsius wallacei, assembly GCA_963574415.1. Taxonomy (NCBI): domain Eukaryota; kingdom Metazoa; phylum Chordata; class Mammalia; order Primates; family Tarsiidae; genus Tarsius; species Tarsius wallacei. The sequence goes on from CAUYQG010155396.1 coordinate 9,449, forward strand.
GGACATTTTTTAGCTAACCACAAAAGTGTTTTGCTCTTTTATTTCACATCCATATTGCAGTAATGATAATTGGGGGGGTGGGGAGACCACTGGGTGGGGGATTAAAAGAAACCCAAGATACTAAACTACTTGATTGATTCCACTTAGCTGATTATAGCACAGAAACTTAGTTAGGCTCTGCTTTATTCAGTTATGACTTGCACAAATGCTACTCTTAATGCTTTTCACTTTAGAAGACTTTAATGACCACAGTGAGGGGAAGGATTCTCGATGCCTAGATATGGCTCAAACAACGAATCCCAACAGACCACTGTGTGCATTTTCCATGGTTTTGTTCCTTATCCACGGTTTTGCTTTCTGGGGTTTCAGGATCCTGCGGTCAACCACGATCCAAAATGTACCTGTGTTTCGGTTTGCACATGTAGCCAACCCATTGGGTTATGTGTCTATCTGAAACACACTGCACTCAAACATTCCTGCCAGAGTTGCAAAACTGACAGTGAAATTCCAGGTAACCAAGAAACAGCAGTGGGCCTGTGGTGCACGCAAAGATGACATTCTTGGCCACCGTTGTTAGACTCGTGTTTTCGTTTGCTTGTTCTCACATTGATTGGGTGGGTATGCCTGCATTTTCTCTAGGCTCAGGCTTGTAGCTAGAGGCAATGCTGACCTGTGCTATTTCAGATTTTAAAGTCTTATGGTGTGTTGAGAAATGTAAAAACGTCTCCACGTTGGCCTTTACTGGCGAGATCACTGGGCCCCGGCTTTAACACTTTCCTTCTCCATTTCCTATTTCCACTAAAAGTCTTTCTCTTTTTTTGTGCGGCGAATCATGCATCTCAAATGACATGTTCCTTTTTCTCCTTCCAAGAGTGAGTGAGGGCAGAGAGTAAGCTGCCGGAATGACTTGCAGTAATCCCTCCCTATCTGTGGTTTTGCTTTCTTGAGATTCAGTAACCTGTGGTCAACCATGTTCCAGCAATTTTTAAGGATCTTGAGAAAGAGAGAGCGATAGAGAACACAGTCACATGACTTCTTCTATACTATATCATTGTAATTGTTTTATTTTATTATAGCATATGGTTGTTAATCTCTTACTGTCCCTAGTTTATAAGTTAAACTTCATCATAGGTATGTGTGCATAAAAGATAAACCTAGTGACTCGGTATTATCTGCACTTTTAGGCATTCACTGGGGGTCTAGAAACATTCCCGCTCATAAGGAATCGCTGTTTGGAGGACGTCTGTCTCTGAATTGGCCATTTTTAATAGAGTTCACAGCACAACCCATTAACAAATCTTGTTACACCGTGAAATTGATTGCTACAAACTTAGGAAAATTAACAAAGTATTTCTCTTTGCCACATTTACTAAAACAATTTTTATGATCCTCATTTAGCCTAAATATTCAGATAGCTTTTGCTCCAGACATATGAACTAACTCTGCTTCCAGCTGCTAGCACCACTAGACAGAGCGTGATCACAACTTTCCGCTCACACACCCAACTCAATTGCCACTCCCTGGACAGCTACTGATACCGATCCTGAAACAATCCCTGAATGTTCTGAAAACAGTGCTGACAGACGTGTCAGCTTAACGCTCGGCAATCAGAATCTGCTAAACAAAATCGTCGCATAAACCATGATGAAATAAAATGGCACAGTTATGATCATTTTTTTCCCTAAAAGATCATGAAAAACATAAAGAGGGCCAAAAAGTAATTTGTGGCTAAACTGATATTCCCGCCGATATTGAGCAATTTCGGCACTTATTTGCTCTGCTGGCCAAAATCCTTTTGACATTTGTTAGTCCCCTATGCTACAAGGTGCATTCTGTGAATGCAGTCTTTGATATTTCTCAATTGCATGACATTCCTTATCTCTAATCCTCAATTTTCCTTTTCTTTATTTCATCGTACAGACATGGGGTGCAAGTCAGGATTGCGTTCATAAGTAGTCTGTGGGCAGGTGAAGTTTGAACCCCCAACTTGTCCTCACTTCCCCTGGTTTAGGATCAGGTACTCTTAGTGATGTTAGATGCCCCGTCGCTCCCCTGACAGTGTCCTGCTCCTGCAAATCTTTGTCTTGTAGTATCGTGATAAATGTTCAGGGCCCACTGATGAGTGAGAACATATGGTATTCAGTTCTTGGTTTCTGTGATAGCTCACTTAGTATGATAGGCTCTAAATCCATCCAAGTTGCTGCAAAG
>CAUYQG010155400.1:0-14497 GCA_963574415.1 Tarsius wallacei
AACTTATGTCAGGTTTTTGATTATTTTAGAAACTCATAAATCATCAAATCTATTGTTTTCATATATTTTAGTCAAACCACTACATACATATTGGAGAAGTGTTTCACATATTTGCATTCAAGTCTCCATTTACATTGAACTCTCTTTTTATCACTCAGACTTCTTTAAACCTTGTATGTACATTGTGGTCAATGTTTCTGCTCAGGCCAGGTGTGGTGGCTCATGCCTATAATCCCAGGACATTGGGAGGCCAAGGTGAGGTGATTGCCTGAGGCCACGGGTTAGAGACCAGCCTGGACAACTCAGCAAGACCTCATCTCTACAATAAATCATAAAATTAACCTTGCATAGTGGAGTGTGCCTGTAGTTCCAGCTACTTGAAAGGCTGAGGTGGAAGGCTTACCTGAGCCTGGCAGGTAGAGGCTGTCATGGCTGAAACCATGCCACTGCATTCCAGTCTGGGTGACAAAGTGAGACTCCAATTAAAAAAAAAATTGCTGCTCACTAATTCTGTTACCAGCTCAAATCAAATTTAATGTTTATCCCATATATTTTATGTTGCTAATTTATTATATTTCTAATTATGTTTTATTTGACTGTTTTCTAAATATGGCTAGTCAACTTTATAGTATCTTGTTATTTCCACATTTATTTTTCTTACTGTGTAGTCAGTCCATGAAGAACATGGTTGTGACCTGCAAAAGTCCACTTTTTTAAACAAATACATTGGAACTTTTTTTGACAATTTGTGATCATTTAAAACAAACTCACAAACCATATGTTTATGAATATATTTTATCAAGTTAATGTATCATGAGCATAATAGATAGAAGTATATTGTAGTCTAATTTGACATTTACTACCATGAAACATATACAAATCTATCATACAAATGTAAACTTAAAATGTATGCATTTACAGTTTATTCATAGCATCATTAGCAGTTGGGAAAAGAGTAAATCAATGTAAAGATGAAGTATTAACTCATAAGGGCATAAAATTAAATAACATAGTGTATAAATAATTTTGTGGACATGTCTTGCTTCTCTGTGGTGAATACAAGCATTGTGAGATCCTGTTCCACACACCATGTAACGCTAATTTTTCCATATGAGCACTTGGTCTCCCCAGAGCAAATCAAGGAAATTATGAAAAATGATTGCATATATGGCAAAAAGGTGGGAAGGTAAGGGTATCAAGATATAAATCTTGAAGACATTCCAGAGCCCAGAGGCCATACCAGAGGAACTAGCAGCCAATGGCTTGATAGGACAAGTGCTTCCAACTCAGTTCCAGGTGACTGGAAAGGAAATAGAAGAGGCTGGGCTTGGTGGCTCAGCCCTATAATTCCAGCCGTTTGGGAGACAAAGTAGAGCGGACTGCCTGAGTCTAGGGCTTCCAGGTCAGCCTGGGCAACTTGGTGAGATATTTCCTTAACAAAGAATCCAATCATTGGTTGGGCATGGTGACATACGCTTGTGGGACCAACTACTCAGGAGGCTAAAGGGGAAATATGACCAAATCCCATGACCTTGAGGCTGAGTGGCCATGAGCATGCCACTGCAGTTTAACCTGGGTAATAGAGTGAGACTCCAAACTAAAAAAATAATAATAAGGAGCAGCAGTGCCAGTAAACACATTGGCATTACACAAGCTGGCAGAAGGGTTCTGAAACTAGAGATTCCTTTGACTTCTTTTGAAACAGGGCCTCATTACAATAGGGTTCCCAAACTAAAGCCAATGGTGGCAGCAGAATTGGTATCATGTAGCCACGTTTTTAGAGAAATGAAAATGTAAAACCATCAGACAGAAATTAAAGTATGTTTCTGCCAAGCTACACTAACTGTCCCAACTCTTGCATTTGTTTTATCTCCTCCACCTTTGCCACCTCTCCCACCTAAGAGAGTGAGATCAGACATTCTTCCACCTCATCCTCAAATTCTTATGGTAAAGACGGCAAGGATGAAGTACTTTATAATAACCTACTTTCATTTAATGAATAGTAAGGATATTTTTTCTCCTTTACAATTTTCTCTCTTTTTCTTTTCAATCCAGGGTGTGCCTGTGCAGGCTTATTACATGAATATGTTGTGTGGTGGTCAAGTTTAAGCATCTGTTGAAACCATCACCAAAATACTGCAGACAATGCCCAACAGGCAGTTTTTAAACCCTTGGCTCTCTCCCACTTCAACAGTTTCTTGGGTCTACCAGTCTCACCTTTATGTCTGTGTGTGCCCAGTGTTTAGCTCTCACTTATATGTGAGAATATGCAGTATTCACTTTTCTTTTTCTATTTAATTTACTTATATTATTGTAAGAATCCTGTATATACTAGATATAATATACATAATATGCTAATGAATTATTTATGTGAAATCCACAACAATGTAGTTTCTTCATTCTGAAATTGCTGTCTCTCACATAGAGACACAAACTCACTCTATGAGGAACACATTTCATTTTACAGAGCATTAATTACACATCAAGCACTGTTTTGTGTTTGTTCACTTTGCTGAAATGTCAAAAATAAGATGAAAATTAAACCCCTAGACTTAATAATGCACCTAAGTTTTCACTGAACAAATTAGTCCACTAAAGTCAATAAAAATCTATTGTTGAGAGCATTGCCTGAGCTCAGGAGTTGAGGATCAGCCTGGGCAACTTGGCAAGACCTCATCTCTACAATAAATCAAAATATTAGCCGGGTGTTGTGGTGCATGACTATATAGTTCCAGCTACTTGGAAGGGTGAGGTGGAAGGATCACCTAAGCTGAGCAGGTCATCAAGGATTCAGTGGCCATGAGCGTGTCACTGCACTCCAGTCTGGGGCACAGTGAGATTCCAACTAAAAAAAAAATTTGATTTTTCTCACAGAGGATTGTGACCAGCTATAGTATTTTCCAGTGCCAAATTGCTCATGACTTTATACTTTGAGGTACAAGGATCAGTAATCCAACATAGAATGGAAAACAGAATAATTTTCTGTTTAAAGTATTACTAAATATTTTTGTTAAACTTTAAGGTGATATTTCCCTGTCAGAAAACCCAAACTATCCCACTCCTCATCAAAAGAGGAGAAATAAGAAATAATCAATTGTTAAATATACAAAGTAAAAAGAAGAACATGAACATTATTCAATGACATCCTTCAGATGTGGAGAAAAATAAAACATACTAAACAAAGTAACTAAATACACCCATTGTGAATTACATTTTCACAGTTCTTTCTAACACCATTCAATTACATTTTTAAAAATTCTTGAAATTTCTAAGTAGGCTAAATAATTTTCACTTTATGAATGTAGCCTTGCAAGTCGAGTCAAAAGAGGATGTCCATAGGAAGATTCTGAACTAGAAGTCATTAGATATTAGGGGAATAAATTGAATGTGAAGCAGATAATCCTGCTTTACTTTCAGATTTTAAATTGTTTCTTTTGTACCAACAATGTCTTTTCAAAATTGGGCATATAGTCACACACAAAATCTCAACTTCTTCTTTAGCTCTTGTATGCATAGGTTTTGAGTGATAATTTTGTTATTTCATTCAGTATAAATAACACAAGTCTTCATGTGCATGGTAGGCTAAGGGAAATAGAATTTCTACATAATATATACAATTTACAATAGTCAGGATTCAGAGAGATGTCTTATAATTATGTTCCTGTATAATCTTTATTACAATAATCAAAATGATGCAAAACTAAAAAATATATGTATATAAAAGTTGAGTTACATTAATACGGTATGCTACATCTTAATATAGCATTTTACAGTCATTACAGATACTGAAAATTTAGAGTATAAATACTCTGATGTGAAAACTTGGAATAACAGTGAAGTTTCATCCCATTCTTCCCATCTATGGGGTTTACCAAAATATAGATTCTCATATGTCAACCAAGTATTGAATGAGAACTAAAGGATGATCACATGAATGGCAAATCCATTGTGAGAGTGAAAGGCTTTGCCACATTCTTGACAGTTGTAGGGTTTCTCTTCAGTATGAATGGTCTTAAATACAGCAAATTTTTTATGAGAGTGGAAGGCTTTGCCACATTCTTCACATTTGTAGGATTTCTCTCCAGTATGATTGGTCATATGTCCAGCAAATCCTTTAGGAGAGCGAAAAGCTTTGCCACATTCTTCACATTTGTAGGGTTTTTCTCCTCTATGGATTCTCTGATGTTCAATAAGACTTGGGTACTGAGAAAAGGCTTTGCTACATTCTTCACATTTGTAGGGTTTCTCTCCAGTATGGAATCTCTGATGTTGAATTAACTTTGAGTACCAATGAAAGGCTATGCCACATTCTTCACATTTGTAGTTTCTCTCCAGTATGGCTGATCATGTGTCCAGCAAATTCTTTGGGAGAGCGACTTTGCCACATTCTTCACATTTGTAGGGTTTCTCTCCAGTATGCATACTCTGATGTTGAATAAGACCTGAGTGCCAACAAAAGGCTTTGCCACATTCTTCACATTTGTAGGGTTTCTTTCCAGTATGGATCATAGTATGTCCAGTAAGGTCTGAACAAGTGTGAAAGGCTTTGCCACATTCTTCACATTTGTAGGGCTTCTGTCCACTATGGTATCTTTGATGTTGAATAAGATGTGAGTACCATAGAAATGTTTGTCACATACTTGATATTTGCAGGGTTTATGTGCAGCACGGATTCTCTGATGGTGAATGAGATGTGAATTCCAAGTAAAGTTTTAGCACATTCTTCACATTTATAGAGATTATCTCCAGTAAGAATCTTCCAGTGTTCAGAATGGCATGAGTAATAGCTAAGGACTTTGTCACTTTGTTCACTTTTGAAGGCTCTTTCTCCACTCTGGATTCTTTCATGTCTATTTAGATAAGATGATTTCCTAAACACTTTCCCACATATATTCTGTACATTTCTTCCACTAATTTTCTGATATTTACTACATTTTTGGGACTGGTTAAACATTTTGCCATATTCGTGTTTGGGAGTCATTCCAGAAATATGTGGATAAGGAATTCGGGGGTTGTTCAAAGACTTTCCCACACTTGTTACTGAAAGGTATCTATAGAAACCTAGAAGATACTTAGCTTATTCTTAGTCTTTTTGTCTCAGTACCAATAGCAAGCATTTAGACATTTTATTGTAGGACAAACAGCAGCCCATCCCATCTCCCTAGGCAAATCTCCTTCAGATACAAGATCAGGACAACCCAAATGACCACCCCACCTTTGGCCAAGGAATTTGTAAATTACAAATGTCTAACAAGTCTCTTACAGTAAACTCCCCACTAGGGTTGACCTAATCAGCCCTCTGTGAACTATGTGACACAGATAAGCCTCACCATGGCAGCAATCATGTGACTAACCCACCCATCTGCCTGCTGTCCATCACCTGACATCATCAATACCTGCGTTTGCCCCTTTGTGATGATGTGGAAGCAGACCACCACCCAATCACCTTAATGATCCCCCCCACCAAGGAAAATGGTTAAAAGGACTCAACCACAAGCAACTGGGGGCCATTGCCTTGCTAGAGTCTGGTGCCATGTGCTCTTTGAGCCATGGCTGTCACCATGCTTCCTGGCTTTGGTCCCCCTCCCCCACCTTGGGGAGGTAAATCTCTCTTCCTTCTCTTTCTGTATTTAATTTACTTTTTTTTTTTTTGAGTTGGAGTCTCACTCTGTCGCCCAAGTTGGAGTGCAGTGGCTGCTCCCAGCCACCACAGCCTCCACCTGCTGGGCTCGGGTGATCCTTCTGCCTCAGCCTTCCAAGTAGCTGGAACTACAGGCACGCGCTACCACGCCTGGCTAATTTTTTTGATTTATTGTAGAGATGAGGTCTCACCAAGTTGCCCAGGCAGGCCTCGAATCCGCGGGCTCAGGCAATCCACTCACCTCAGCCTCCCAAGGCGCGGGATTACAGGCTGAGCTACCGAGCCCGGCTCTAATTTACTTTTAAATAAGCTTTTCTTTCTTAACCCTTTTGTGTGTTGCAATTCTTTGCATTTACTCAGATCTCTGGGTTACCTGTGCTTCTCCTCCCTGTGCCTCTCCATCCATTTTCCCTCACCCTGTCTAGTACCCTAACATTCCAGTTCTCATTTTCTTCTTTATCTACAAATACACACACACACACACACACACACACACACACACACACACACACTTTGCTGGCCGTTTCTTCTCTCCTTAATGTTGCTCTGCCCTATGTCACTCACAGGTCTATTAATTCCTATTAATGCCCAGGGGTTCGAGACCAACCAGGACAAGTTGACAAGGTCTCGTCTCTACAGCAAATCAAAAAACTAGCCGGGCATGTTGGTGTGCACCTGTAGTTCCAGCTACTTGGAAGGCTGAGGCGGAAGGATTGTCTGAGCCCAGCAGGTTGAGGCTGCAGTGGCGGTGAGCGTGCTACTGCATTCTAGCCTAGGCGGCAGAGTGAGATTCCAGCTCAAAAAAAAAAGAAGCATATCCAAAGGCATGCAGGAGAATAATTCGTGAGACACAGCTGCTCAGAAAATGGCAGCAAGTTTAGGTTAAGACTCAGAGATGCACAGAATTTTATGCCACAGAACGAACCATTGCTGGTACCCAGAAGCATACAGAGGTGCAGAGGATGGCATGACTTTAGCAAGTTCACCCAGCTGATTTTCACAGGATTCTTTGGCTCTAGGTTCCTGGACTCCGCACTAAAAAGCATCTCCTGGCTCCCAGGAGAGAGGAATTCACACATCCATAAAACTGATTCACCAGTCTCCTCTCCATTCTTGTATCCAAAACAAAACAAAGAGGAGCAGGAATTCCGCTGGCTTCAGTTTCACTTTCCAGTTTCGGTTTCTCTCTCGTTTTCCCACTTGCAAGGACACACCCACAGCTTACATCATTCTCTGCTGTTCAGCTGCCTTATATACCCTTGTCCTAGGGCTTAAGCTTACTTGAAAATCACAAGACACACCAGCCGGACTTCAGAGGAGCCCGACTAAACGAAACACTCAGAACTGCTGCCTGAGTCACAGCAATCATGAGGTAAGCATTTCCCTGCTTCTCTGCTTTTGAGAAAAAAAAAAAGGAATTAAATCCTATTTCTACAGGTTTGATCTAGACGAAATCAAGTTTCCTAACTCTTTCATTTGAGTATCTGTTTATGGACTGCATGAGTGCACACTCAGAAGTACATAAATTGTTTCATTAATGCATTTTTATTTTTGTTAGCATGAGCTTGAGGAAGTTTACCTCATGCTAGAGCCCAAAGAAGGGAAGGGAAATGGGAGAAGAGTTTTGCAGGAAGGGAGAAAGTGAGCCCAAGCTCAGAGTCTTTTCCACCAGACACTCTTCTGACTGATCTGGGGAAGGAACGGACAGCTTGTCTGGGTAGAGGCATTGCTTTCTGCTGGCTCCCCACCATGGAGAAGATGCAGGACCCACAAGGCTGTGAAAACCTCAGTCTTGGAGGGGGGCACACTTTATCAACAAGGGGACCTGCATAATGGCATTTGTATACCTAACCCTGAATTGTACCCCACATCTTTAAAATAAAAAATTTATATTAAAAACACCATACCAATCTTGGGGTCTCTCAGATGTCTTGGGAGAAATATTGTGGGGGTGTGATGGGAGAAGCTCACAGCCTTCTTCCTCGGAGTCCTGGTCTCACTTTCTGCACTGCTGGGCTCCCCCTCTGGCCTTCTCGGTCGGACTGGATTTGGCATTAGCAGATTAACTCTTCCCTGGAAAGGCCGGGCTCCCTGGCATCCTCCTTTCCATGGGTCTTGGCTGGAGTTTTGTGCTTGGGAACACTACATCTTCCCTACCTAAATAGCCTATTGTGGGAATTTCTATATTGTGCCAACTGAATCTTCATTCACATAACCCCTGGATCAGCTGATTACAAAACTGTTCTTTAATACTGACTGGCAAATTTCTTCTCAGTGGACAAAATTTTGAAGGGGCAGATGTTCCAGAAAATGCACAAAGTCCTGTGATCAACTCTGCTCCATAAATGTTAATTATCATCATAATAAATGACACAAAATAGCTCCCACTTCCAGGATGCTTATTAAGTGCCAGCCTGGCCTCTAAAAGTATTGTGGAAATTATTACATTTAATCCTCAAAAGAAAGCTATGAAGCTGGTATGTCCACAGTCATGTATGGCTTAACAATGGGGATACTTTCTGAGAAATGTGTTAAGGCAATTTCACCGTTATGAAAACATCATAAAGTGCACTTACACAAACCTACATGGTATAGCCTACCACACACCTAAGCTATAAACATGGACAGCATGTTATTGTATTATAGGCAACAGTAGGGGGAAATTACTTTGTTGAAGGAAATGTGTGTTTTCTATTTAATGACTATAATCAGATTGACTTTCATAAAAGCCACGACAATATATGGTTGCAGATATTGTGTTCTCTCATTTAACATTTTGCTGCTCTATGTAGAATAAAGTTTTAAATTACTGTTTCTTTAATTTGCATTCTCCTAATGGCTAGGGATTTGGGGCATTTTTTTTTTTTCGTGTTTCTTGGCCATTTATATTTGCTCGTCCACAAATTATCTCTTCTTAGACATTTCTGATGCTCTGTTGAATTATTATCAATTTGCAAACACACTTTATATATTGCCTTCTCCCCTATATTACAAATATTTTTCACATTTTCATATTTGCCTTGCTTAGAGCAACTGTGCCACAAATAAAGTGTAAAATTTTTGTACTATGGTAAAATATACATACATAAAATTAGCATTTTAATTATTTTTAAGTGTACAGTTCCATGACTTTAAGTACAGCGCTATATTGTGCAACTATCACGACCCTTCATCTCCAGAATGTTTTTTGTTTTTGTTTTTGAGTCAAGAGTCTTCGCCTGTCGTCCAGGCTGGAGTGCAGTGGCATGTTCACAGCCATTGCAGCCTCAACCTGCTGAGCTCAGGCCATCCTTCTGCCTTAGTCTTTGAAGTAGCTGGAACCACAGGTGCCCACCACCACACCTGGCTAATTTTTTGGTTTATTGTAGAGATGAAGACTCACCAAGTTGTCCAGGCTAGTCTCAAGCCCCCAGGCTCAGGCAAATCTCTCACCCCTGCCTCCTAAAGTGCTGGGATTACAGGTGTGAGCCATTGTGCCTGGCTCATCTTCAGTAATTTTTCATCTTCCTAAGCTCATACCCATAAAATGCTAAGTCCTCATTTCCTCCTCCCCCATACTCTGGTAACTACTATTCTTCTTTCTGTCTCTACAAATGTAACTATTCTAGGTATCTCATATAAATAAAATGACATAATTTTGCTTTTTGTGTGTGTGACTGCCTTATTTCATCTAGCATAATGTTTTCATGGTTTATTCATGTTGTAACATGTATCAGAATGTCCTTTCTTTCTTTCATTTTTTTTTTTTGAGTTGGAGTCCTACTCTGTCGCCCAGGTTGGAGTGCAGTGGCATGCTCACGGCCACCGCAGCCTCCACCTGCTAGGCTCAGGCGATCCTTCTGCCTCAGCCTTCCAAGTAGCTGAAACTACAGGCATGTGCCACCACCCCTGGCTAATTTTTTGTTTTATTGTAGAGATAAGGTCTCACCGAGTTGCCCAGGCTGGTCTCGATCCGTGGGTTCAGGCAATCCTCTCACCTCAGCCTCCCAAAGTGTTGGGATTATAGGTGTGAGCCACTGTGCCTGGCCCGAAGAGTAATTCTATAATTAATTTTTTGAGGACGTACCCTACCATTTTCCACAGCAGCTCATTCCTTCACATTCCCACCAGCAGCACACCAGTGTTCCAGTTTTTCTACATCCTTACCAAAGCTTGTTATTTTCTATTGTTGGTGTTGAATAGTAGCCACCCTAATGGTTCGGAAGTGATATCTCATTGTGGTTTTGATTTGCATTTCACTAGTGATTAGTGATGTTGCGCATCTTTTCATGGGCTTATTGGCTATTTGTATATATTTTTCTTTCTTTCTTTCTTTTATTTTTAGTGGTGTGTTGGTGTTTCACTCTGTTGCCCAGGCTCCAGTGCAGTGGCATGCTCACAACCACCACAGCCTCAACCTGTTGGGCTCAGGCAACCCTTCCACCTCAGCCTTCCAAGTAGCTGGAACTACAGGTGCATGCCACCATGCCAGGCTAATTTTTTGATTTATTGAAGAGACGAGGTCTCACCAGGCTGCCCAGGCTGGTCTTGAACCCCTGGACTCCGGCAATCCCCTCATCTTGACCTCCCAAAGTGCTGGGATTACAGGCTTGAACACCACGCCTGACCTTATTTGTATATTTTATTTGGAGAAATGTCTACTTAAGTCCATTGCCTAGTGTTAACTCAGTTTTGTTGCTGTTGTTGCTGAGTTGTTGGGGTTCTTTATATATTGTGGATATTATCTCCTTATCAGATACATGATTTGTCTTGTCACTCTGTTGGTAGTGTCCTTGGATACACAAAAGTTTTTAATTTTGGTCCAACTTATCTGTGTACTGTTCTTGACTGTGCTTTTGGTATCGTAGCCAAGAAATCATCACCAAATCCAATGTCATGAAGATTTTCTCCTAGTTTTCTCCTGAGATTTATAATTGTAGGTCTTAAATTTAGATTTTTCATCCATTTCTAGCTAACTTTTGTATATAGTATAAGGTAAGGGTTCAGCTTTATCCCTTACACTCGGACATTCAGTTTCCCCATCATTTGTTGAAAAGACTGTCTTTTCCCCCCGTTCAATGGTCTTAGCACTCTTGCCAACAATTATTTCACCATTGTTATGGACTGAATTATGCACCCCCCCAATTCATATATTGAAGACTTAATCCTCAATATGAACAGTATTTGGAAAGAGTTAAAAGACTTAAAAAGGAAGTAATAAAGGTTAATTAAAGTCATAAGGGTGAAGCCTTAATCCAATGGGGCTGGTGTCCTTTTAAGAAGAGGAAGAAAAACACCAGAGCCTCGCTCATGCACACACATGCTTGTTCTGTCTTCTCTCTCTCTCTCTCCCTCTTCCTTTCTCTCTCTCTCTTTCATTCTGCCATTAAGGAATGGTCGTGTGAATGTACTGCAAGAAGACAACCATTTGCAAGCACCCAAACATACAATATGCATCTGTTGTTAGATGTCTTTCCATGTTTTTTGTCTTTCTCATTTCTTTCAACAATGTCTTTTTTTTTTCCTTTGAGTTGGAGTCTCACTCTGTTGACCAGGCTAGAGTGCAGTGGCACGCTCATGGCCACCACAGCCTCAACCTGCTGGGCTCAGGTGATCCTTCGGCCTCAGCCTTCCAAGTATCTGGAACTACAGGTGCGAGCCACTATGCCTGGCTAATTTTTTTTTAACTGTAGAGACGAGGTCTCGCCAAGTTGCCCAGACTGGTGTTGAACCCCTGGACTCCGGCAATCCTTTCACCTCGGCCTCCCAAAGTGCTGGGATTCCAGACTAGAGCCACTGTACCCAGCATCAACAATGTCTTTTGCCTCTTTGGTTAAGTTTATTTCATAATATCCTGTCCTTTTTTTGGTGCTATTGTAAATGGGATTATTTTCTTTATTTCCTTTTTGGATTGTTCATCATTACTATATAGAAATGCAACTGATTTCTGCATGTTGATTTTTGTATCCTGCAACTTTGCTGAATTTATTAGTTTTAACATCTTATGTGTGGAATCTTTATGATTTTCTACCTATAAAATTATGTCATTTGTAAACAAAGGTATTTTACTTCTTCCTTTCCAATTTGGTTGTCTTTTATTTCATTTTCTTTCCTAACTGCTCTGGCTAGAATGTCTAGTACCATGTGGAATGGAAGTGGTGAAACTGGACCTCCTCATCTTGTACTTGATCTTGGAGGATAAGTTTTCAGTTTTTCACTATTGAATATGATACTAGCTATGTGTTTTTCATTTATGGACTTAACTTTGTTGAGGCAGCTTCCCTGTATTCGTACCCTGTTGAGTGTTGGTTTTCCTTTCTTAATCATAAAAGGGTATTGAATCTTGTTCACATGCCTTTTTCTGCATCAACTGAGATGATCATGTGATTTTTCTCCTCTATTCTGTTCATGTGGCATAGTACAATGATTAATTTTTGTATATTAAGCTATCCTTTTATATGACAGTTTCCATTTATACAACATTCTTCAAATTATAGAGATGAAAAATAAATAAGTGGTTACCAAGGGCTATGGGGGTACAAGTGAGGAGGTGACAGGTATTACCATAAATGGTTAGCATGAGGATGATTAATTTCATATATCTGTCAATGGTTCCATAGGCTTCCTCATGTGAAAAAGGTGACATAGAATTATACATACATCTGGTTGTACCAATGCCAATTTTCTAGGTTTTTTTTTTTTTTTTTTTGAGTTGGAGTCTCACTCTGTCACCCAGCAGTGGCATGCTCCCAGCCCCTGCAGCCTTGACTGAGCTCAGGTGATCTTTCCACCTCAGCCTTCCAAGTAGCTGGAACTACAGGCCCGTGCCACCATGCCCAGCTAATTTTATGATTTATTGTAGAGATGAGGTCTCACCAAGTTGCCCAGGATGGTCTCGAACCCGTGGGCTCAGGCAATCCTCTCACCTCAGCCTCCCAAGGTGCTGGGATTATAGGCGTGAGCCCCATACCCAGCCTAATTTTCTAGTTTTTATGCAGACTGGGGTCTTAAGTCAATAATGTTTCCCAAACATTATTTTCTAACTGATCTCTGTCCTAATTACCTCATTATTTAGATAAGAAATTCTCACATAACATGTAATGTGCTCTAAGTGTTTTACATTTATAGGCTTATTCCTCATGAAACCCAGTGTGATAAATACCATTTATTTTATTTTATTTTATTTTATTTGAGTTGGAGTCTCACTCTGTCGCCCAGACTGGAGTGCAGTGGCCACTCCCGGCCACCACAGCCTCGACCTGCTGGGCTCCGGCGATCCTTCCGCCTCAGCCTTCCAAGTAGCCGGAACTACAGCCGCGCGCTACCACACCCAGCTAATTTTTGTTTTATTGTAGAGATGAGGTCTTGCCAAGTTGCCCAGGCGGGTCTCGAACCCACGGGCTCAGGCAATCCACTCATCCCAGCCTCCCAAGGCGCGGGATTACAGCCTGAGCCACCGAGCCCGGCTGATACATACCATTTATTATCCCCATTTTACAAATGGGGCTGTGGAGCACAGAGTACTTGTTTGACTAGAAAGTACAGGAGCCAAACAACATTTACAGTTCATGAGTATCTTTAAAAATAAAGGATTCTAAAGTAAATCTGATAAGGGTACTCCTTTCAAGGACAAGCACAAAAATATAGGGTGTGTGTTTTTTTCTTAGCAGCTTTTATATGCTTTTGTTTTGTGAATTTTAACAACCCCCAACTGATACTGATGTGCCCAAATTTAGAGAACCACCATCAAAACAAAGGAAAATATCTGAAGGGTCTTTAGAAAGTGACAATTATTATATCTGGACACGAAGATGAAAATTCTGAAGGCATGAAATGGAGTTGGAAGACCTGGGTTCTTAAAAGGCCAAGTCTCTTCACCTCTCTGAGGTTCAGTTTTTCATATCTGTCCAACAGGGCTGACTTTAATGCCCATCAGTCTGGTTTCACACATTCTCACTGCTCAAGGGCAACAGAAGAGACACGTCTTTGGAATGAGGGGCCAGGAGTAATCTTAAAGTCATCAATCAGAACATGTCATTCATCTGCCTGGAAACCAATCATTTTCCACCGAGTTTCGGGTTAAAAAGAACTCTGTATTCTTGTTCCTAGAAATAAAACTTAGAAGATTTGGATCCTAAGTCCTTGGCTTCATCTGCCTGCATTCTCATTCTGCCCTTTTTTGCTCCACCCACAGGGGCCTTTTTTCTTTTCCTTGACCTTGCTAAGTTTGTTCCCACTATTTGGCCTTTGCATATGCTAGTCTCTCTTCCTGGACCGCTCTACTCCAGATCTTCATAAGGCTTATTCCTTCCTCACTTCAATCTATCCCATGAGCCCATCTACATTTCTTTAAAGCACTAACTACATCCTTAGACAATCTTGTTTGTTGACTTATTTATGGATGGCTTTGGCCACTAGTCTGTCAGCTTTAGAGTCAGGCCCTTATTTGCTTGTTCACAGGGTGTCCCTGGCACCCAGGGTAGTGCCTGGCAGGTATCTGGCACTCAGAAACTGTTCCATAACCAAACTCCTGCAACCAGGATATGTCTTCAAAATTATGGCGAACCTCCCAGTCTCGTCCATGTCCCACCACCACCCACAGTCTAAAACTCATGCATTGGAGCTCCCATTACCTCCCTCGCAGCAACACCCACCAAGTTGCCACAAGGTGTTTTATCTGGCTATTTTGTTTTGGCTGTCCCTCACCTAACCAAGAAAATCTGCTTTTATTTTTACAGTAAAAGTGCTGATGATCATAGGATCAAGGAGAGTCTGGAGCAGTTGAGATGTCACTTCACATGGGGGTTGCACTTTGACGACAGTGAAATGCCTGATTTAGAAAACAGGGCCTTGGACCAGATTGAGTTTCTAGACTCC
>CAUYQG010155401.1:0-33946 GCA_963574415.1 Tarsius wallacei
TCCCCTGGAAGGCTTGGTAAAACCTTGCTGGGCCCCACTCCAGTTCCTGATTCAGTAGGTCTGGGATAGGGCCTGAGAATTTGCATTTCTAACAAGTTTTCTTGTGATGAAAATGCTGGTCAAAGACCACCGTTTGAGACCACTGGGAAGTCTTCCTTGAGCAGCTGTTTTTTGTGATACTTAATTTTCAGGTCACCAAGGGTCCGTAATATATCTTTACTGTGTAGGCTGTCTCCCTCGATCTTTGGAATTATTGCATTCTCCTCTTCATATGTCTTAATTTCTTTCACTTTAATTAACCTTGATCTCTCCCTTGATTTCAGTTCACTAGGAAACTCTGCACCAGACACAGAAAACCAGGCAGTTCTTTGCTGTGCAAAAATGGGAGAATTTCATGATCATGCCACCTTTTTCTCCCATATAGTTGTTCTAAAATTTCATTTGTATTTTTCAGCTAGAGTTGCACTGCTGGTCCATAAGGAGTGTGTTATGATGTGACTACAACTGATTTGCTGCAGTACAATTTCCATCATTATTTCTTAATTACACAGCAATATGGTAACACATTTGATTGAAACAATCAACACTGAAGAACAACGAATAAAAAAGCAAAAGTCACACCTTCCTCCTCCTCACCTCTGTCCCTTCCCTCCTCCTCCCCTACTCCACATTCCTTCCCAGAGCCAATGCGTGTTGGCAGCTGTGTGTGCATTCTTCTTTGCCTCTTTATATGCATGTGTATGCACACACATTTACCTTCTGAAATACGTTTTGGATGTTTTAAGAAAAAATAAGATGATACACAAGTATTACTCTTCCTTTTATTAATTAACAATATTTCTTGGATTTTTAAAAAATCAATAAGTAGGCTCTTATTTTTCTTGCTCGCTCTCTTTTTCCTTTTTGAATTAGTCTCACTGTGTTGTCCAGACTGGAGTAGAGTAGCATGCTCATTGCTGGGCTCAGGTGATCCTTTCATCTCACCCTTCCAAGTAGCTGGAACCACAAGAATGCGCCACCACACCTGACTAATTTTTTATTTGCTGTAGAGGTGAGGTCTCACCAAGTTGCCCAGGCTGGTCTCGAACCCCTGGGCTCAGGCAATCTTTTGCTTCCTCCTCCCAAAGTGCTGGATTAGGTATAAGACACTGCTCCTGGCTTCTTCCTCATTTTTTAAAAAGATGCATAAGCCAGCTACTTGAGAGACTAAGGTAGGAAGATCACTTGAGTCCAGGGTTCAAAGCTGTAGTGTGTTGTAATCACACCTGTAAATAGCCACTCCAGCCTGGACAACTCTAAAAACAAACAAACAAACAAAAAACAGTTGCATGACACTATTCCATATACCATAGTTTACTTAACCATTTCACTTAATTAGCATTCCCATGAAATTCAGCTAAGTTGGCCTCCAAAAGGTTATATCAATTTACATTACCCCCAGTCACACTGTGAGGGCTTATTTCTAAACTTCTAACCAATGCTGGCTATTATCAGTCTTCTACATTTTAAAAAATATATTGAGGATATCTCACTATCTGAATTTGCTTTCCGCTTATTACTGTTTGAGGTTAAACATCTCGTCAAAAGATCATCATTCATTTTGTTTACTTTTTTAGGAATTAATTATTCTGACTCTCTGTCCTTTTCCTACTGGGTTGTTGGTCTTCTTTTGCAAGGGAGAAGCACATAGGATCAATAATCTAGATATTAATCTTTGGTCTATTAAAAAAGTTGCAAATGTTTTATCTAAGTCTCTCACTTGACTCTTTTATTCAACTTTTTTTGAGTTACATTCTCACTCTGTCACCCAGGCTAGAGTGCAGTGGCACCATCATGGCTTACTGCAGCCTTGACCTCTTGAGCTCAGGTGATCCTTCTGCCTCAGCCTCCCAAGTTGCTGGGACTACAGGCATGTGCCACCATGCCTGGCTAGTTTTCTGATTTTTGTGTAGAGATGAGGTCTTGCTATGTTGTCTGGGCGGGTCTAAAACTCCTGAACTCAAGCAAGCCTCCCAAAATGCTGATATTACAGGTATGAGCCACCATGCCTGGCCTCACTTGACTTTTAATAACTTTATTTTATCTTTTGTCACATAAAATGTCTAGTTTTTATTTAATCCATAATGCAATTTCTGTTGAATTCATGGTTGCTAGAATTCAGTTTCTAATCAGCAATATGTGGAGGGGAAACAGTCTCTTGGACATGAATGAAAAGAACTTTATAGAGGAAGCTGCAAATAAACTTTAGTAGGGAAACAATTAAATAATGCAGCTCCACTCTCCCTTTTCTCCTTTCAAGCTCCTGTATCTTTTTTATTTATTTATTTATTTTTTATTTTTATTTTTTTGAGTTGGAGTCTCACTCTGTCGCCCAGACTGGAGTGCAGTGGCCGCTCCCGGCCACAGCCGCCTCAACCTGCTGGGCTCCGGCGATCCTTCCGCCTCAGCCTTCCAAGTTGCTGGAACTACAGGCGTGCGCTACCACGCCCGGACAAGCTCCTGTATCTTTTGGCGTGACATTTGGGTTTGGTGGGAGATTTAAGAGAATAAGTGCATTGATTTAGGTGATTCACAGATTTGTATGGAAGAGTTGAAATGAAGTCAAAGGTAGATGCTGATAACAGACAGTTCTCCAGGGGTCTCACAGGTTTTTGCACATCTTTCAAGCAGAGGCACTGACTGTCTCTGCTCCAGACAATCTTTTCAAGAATGTTTGCACAGAGAACAGCCTTGGAAGATAGAGATAGTATCTCCCTCCGGAGCAAAGGGCTAGCTTGTTTGCTGTCCAGTATAACAATGATAATGTTTTCCCCCAGGCAAAGGTTAGCAGGTTTGCTTATAGCCTGTAATAAAAGATCAGGGTTTTCTAAACTCGGGACTCCTCTCCTTTAACTTTGTGTTAACCTGTCCATGTTTTCTGCCCTGTGGGAATTGGAGTTTGAGGAGCCAGCACAAGAAAATGATAATACTCAAGCTATTGCCATTGCAATGTGAGTATTAAACTGTTCTTTATCGCCAAACCTGGAGTCTCGGGTCTTCTGCCAGCATCTGTGAAACTGTGGCAGGATCACTAGTTAACTTTGTAAACAGGGTAAAAACTCAGAACCTTCACGATTCCTGATAGTCACCATGGAATGGAAAATTAAAACAGACTCTGCTCTAGCTCCAGGCAGACTTATTCCTCTGTCTACAAAAAATAATCACTCACTCAAGTTCTTCTCTTAAACTAAACAGTCTTCAAATGGTTATGGAGAAATCTGTTGCAAGGAAATTTTACATCTTGTATGTAATTCAAATAGGGTTTTCTTGTGGGTGAAGTAGAATTATTTTGAGTAGCTCTAGAGAAATGAACTTACAGGCCAAAAAAACAATTCAACTCAATATATAAAGAAAAATACATTTTAACAATTAGAGTTATCGCAGAATAAATTTTGAGGTCATAAGCTCGCTACTGTCTTAGATGACTACTTATGGGACCCCTAATGGTGCAGAGATTGGAATCACAAATTGAAGATGATGCTGGGGAGGACATTGTTTCAGTGGACCATCTAATCAAATTTCTTTTGATACCAAGTAACGAAGAGGGTGAGCTGGTGGATGCAGCCAGGACTTCTAGAACACAGTACTTGATATAATCATCATGAGTTTTAAGATCTAGCACTTAGCCTTGCAGAAATTCCATCAAGTCTAGCTCACCTCAAGGTGAGCTGGCACTGGAGAATCAGTTCATGCTAACCAAATTCACAAGAGCCTGATTGACAAAGTAGAGAGCGAAGACCTTCATTTTAGAGCAAAAGACAAACTTTTCCAATGACTATAGTTTTCTTGTCCAATATCCAGGGCACCCAGCCCCTCTCCACCTGCTGGGTACTGAGGAAACAATTAATAACCAGATGTTTATGTGGTACACCAAACCAAAATGACCCTGGGCCACGCTTTATCTGATAGGATGCGTCAGGCAGTTGCACTATCTCTTCCCAGATGGGGAATATACTTTATTGACCAGAATGTGCATGCTCACTAAACACAATGTTTTCTCCTTTGATAGTGCTGGAAATATACTCAACAATTATTAGCTTTATCTTCCCTTTATAGACCCCAGGAGGCTCATCTCCCATCTGTGTGCTCATTTTAACAAGTTTACAAATTATTTGTGATTGATCCCCTTTAAGACTGGCTGCTTCCTAAAGGTATCTAAGGAAATACAGTACCCTAATTTCATCACTCACAAGAGTGTGTGAAGCACCCATAGGCTTAGTTTCTAGTGCCAGCTCTATGATCTACGGGCTGGTGTCTTTGTACAAGGTCATTTGCTTCTTAAGCCTTGATTTCCTCATATATAAAAGATTACAACACCTACTTCTGGTAAAAGGTCACCAATCATGGACATAAAAATGCTTTATGGCACCAAAAGTGAACCCTGATGTAAACTATGGACTTTGGGTGATAATGATGCATCAGTGCAGGTTCACTGGTTGTAACAAATGAACCGCTCTGGTGGGGGCTGTTGGTATGGGGGAGCCAGTGCAGGAAGTGGGGGGCACATGGGAACTCTCTCTTACTTTGCTCTTAATTCTTCTCTAAAACTGTCTTTAATCAAAATAAACAATACACTTTAAAAATACGATATAAGACCTTAGAGTCTAAATTCTAAAGTAATCATCATCATAACCACAGATAATAACAGCACAGAGGTTGGGTTATAATTGGCTGCTTTCCTACATACAATTCATCCAATCCTTGGTATGAAGGTCTCATTGGCTTCAATTTCAGGGAGTACCTCTTCTTTTTTAATATTGTCCTATGTTCTGGCTCCCATCTTATTTCTGAGGCCCCTAGCTGCCTCTGTAATGGTTTGTGTTGAGAGAGGTTTTATTTTTTTTTTTCTGCCAATTGTGTGAAAAATTATGCTTAGAAGGTTGTCATCAACAGCAGCACATGAACTAGGAGAAACCTTGTGTAGTGAGCAGGTTTCCCACGAGATCATCCTGGGTCTTTCACTTCGAATAGGATGTTTTGTCAAAGATGGGTTTTGAGGGGCACAGCAAAAAGACAAAGGGGTGTGCCAGCCACAAAACCACATGGGCAGCAGGGCAGGAGGCCACGAAGCAAAGACTGGTACTTTTAGCACCACAAGCAAGAGCTTGGTGAGATTAGCATTTCAGACCCCAGACAACAACTCCGGGAAAGACGATCGCCTCGCCGCCGGCATAGCACCTGGCGTTTCCATTCTCATCCAGGCGTCCTGGCTGGAGCAAGGAAGCTCAGAAGTGCCGCAAAAAAAAGAAGCGCAGCCCAGATTCTGGAAATTCTTCACATTAAAAGATTTTAGCTCAAAGGAAAATAAAGAACACGACTTTTAATTTTCCCAAGCTAGTTTACTCATTTTCAATGCCAAAAACCCAATACCAGTCTTACATAGTAATCCACTTACTGTAGTTGAAACCCGAGGTGTGAAAAGTTCCATGTTGACAAAGATTTGCATCAGCTTCTGCCGCTAAACAACATGTAAAAACTTGAAGTTTAATTTTAGCTTTATAATAAATAAATGCTTTCCCAAACCCACCCAGGAGTCCAGGCTGTCACTAGATCTACAGGTGTGCTCTGAAATCAGACACTCTCAAGAGATTCTATCGTGTTAGAATGAGCGAGGGGCCGGGACTACACAATCTATCATTTTTTTCATGTTTTGGGGGGAATTGTCTTAACAGGTGTCCCAACTCAATCTTTCATTCAGATCGCACTGTGGCAGCATGCGTGAGTGTATGTGCCCACACGTATGCATGTGTGTGTATTCTACATAAAAGATATCAGGGAAAGAGAGTAAATAAGACAAAAAGGTAAGACACCAAAGACCACAACTAAGGAAGCCTAGGGGACAGTCAGATGGTATCAGCTTATTCACTCATTTCTTATGTTCCTCCTACGCAACAAACACTTATTTTGGGTCCTGGAACAAAGAGGTAACACAGACACAAGCCACTCTCAGGAAATCAAATCGAATGGCTATACAAGTGGCAGTGATACCAGGCAGAAGAGCCACAAGCAGGGCAGGTGACATGCTTTGGTGGTTCTGTAGGTGACAGTTATTGACACATACCATCTTCTGGGGGTCATGGAGCCGTCTGAAAAAAAGAGGCTTGCTGAACAAATCTTTCTTTCGGGGGTGAAGGTTGTTCAGTCTATGTGGGGGAAAAATACGAAGTGCGTAAAAAAAAAGAATGGGCTAAACAGTTGAATTATTAAATGTAAGGAGAGGAAAAATATTATATTTACATAACACAAAGACTTTTCAACTTTTTAGCCATGAAATTATAATGCTCAGTTAAACGCTATCCTTGTGAACAAGCATAACATGTCAGGTAGGAATGGGCCCTGATGTTTCTTTTTTCAACTGATGCTAGACATAAACACTATCATCCTAAGAGATGTTTCTCCTAGGTCTCTCCTTGGTCATTTCATTCACCAGCTCATGGTGATGTCTGCAGTTAATTGGGCCCACAAAACCCGCAGGGAGGTGACCACAAACTCACGTACTTGACTTGGCCAGGCTCGGTGGCTCAGTCTATAATCCCAGCACTTTGGGAGGCTGAGGCAAGTGGATTGCCTGAGCCTGCAGGTTTGAGACGAGCCTGGGCAACTTGATGAGACCTTGTCTCTACAATAAATCAAAAATTTGCTGGGCATGGCCGCTCATGCCTGTAGTTCTGGCTACTTGGAAGGCTGAGGCAGAAGGATTGCCACAGCCCAGCAGGTGGATGCTGAGGTGACTGTGAGTATGCCTCTGCACTCCAGCCTGGGCAACAGTGTGAGACTCCAACTCAAAAAAAAAAAAAAAAAAGTCACCTACTCCAAAAACTACCCTAATCAGATTAATGTCTCTATTTTTTTTTTTCTTGAGACAGGGCTTTCCTATGTTGCCCAGGCTAGAGTACTGTGGGAGGATCATGGCTCACCACAGCCTTGACCTCTTGGGCTCAGGGGATCCTTCCACCTCAGCCACCACAAGCACAGCTAATTTTTTTTTTTTTTTTTTTTGGTAGAGACAGGATCTTGCTATGTTGCCCAGGCTGGTCTTGTACTCCTGGGCTCAAGCAATCCTCCTGCCTCGACCTCCCAAAGTGCTAGGATTACAGGCATAAGCCACCATGCCTGGTCCATTCCTCTGATGACTAAGTGCCTACTTTGCACCCAGAACCATGGTAGAGGGTAGTTGGTGGCCCAGTTCAATGGGACACCATCCAACCCACTGAGATGCCAGCCCTCCCTACCTCTCTCCCCTATGTTCTCGCCACCCTTTTCTCTGGAGGTTGAATTGCTTGTCCAAATCCCCTGATAACCTATAAAGTCCTGGGGCAGGGACAATGGTTTTTATTTTTGTATTCCCAAAGCCTGGCTCATTCTAACTGGAAAGAGAAGCAGCTCACCTCACAGATATTTCTTATTTATCTAAGCACTTTATAATGTATATTTATGTATGAGTACATGCACGCAGTCACACAAACTTTGGCCCACTGCAAAATACTTTTTAATGTATTGCTCTGTTTTCATTTCTTTTTGAATTAATATTTCCTGATTTCTTTCTGCACATAAATGTATTCAAATCTTGCCACTCATCTTTATACTGTGCAATGACAATTAAAAAAAAAAGAAATGATACGCAGAATCATCACAATTATACAATTCATTTTTTTGTAGCTTACATATGCATATATATTTGATTCTAACACTGCATAAAATAAGCCAAACTTTTTACTTCACCTCTTGATATGTGCACATTCCACCAACACTCTACCTTCAGCTTACTGAGGGGACAGGAAAAACCAAAAGGAAAGGAAACTACAAGCTCCTAACTTTTCCTTTTATTCTATGTCACTGTTTTCAGCATCACTGGTTGGCCAAGACAGGGAAAATCCTAACACGCATGAGAAAGGACACAATATCCTCCTGGGTGATTTGTGGTTATGAGAACGCCATTGCCTTCTTTGTGCATTCCAAGCAAGTCCCGGTTCTAACAGAAAGCACGGCCTCTCTCCTCCCTCTCTCTAATTACTCCCTTGCTCACCCTCTCGCTCAGTCGTGGGCTTAACATGCTTGCCTTGTACTCACTCTGAGTTTCGCTGGACTCCCATGTGTTGTGGATCTCAGAATCCCATGCTCAAGGGCGTCCCAAACACTACGTGTGGACAGACAGCAGGGAAGGGAGGACACACACACTGCGCATATCTCCTTTGCTCATGAACATCTCCATTATCCCGTAGGACTTCATTCAAAAAACATAAGTTCAAAGATGAAATGGTTAAGAATGTCAGGATAGTGACAGCTGAGGATTAAGCCATCCCCCTCGTGGGGACAAAGCCCTGTGCAGCATCCCTGGGGGCATGCCCATGAGCTGGCCCTGGCTGCACTGAATGGACACAATCAATTGTACCTAACTTTCAAGCAACAACTGGGTTGAAAATCGCTGAAAGAGAAAGCCTTGTAGTTTCAAGATCACAGCAATAAAGAGTATCACTTTTCTAAGTTAGATGAGCTGAAAATATTCCTATGTGACTTTAAAAGCCATCAGATGTAATCTGACATTCTAGTAAATTCAACAGACATTTATTGTGCTCTGTACTGTCCAAAAACCCAGTAGGACGGGGGTGGGGTGGGGTGGGGAGTGTTCCTTGAATGAACAGACACTGTCCATGATTTCAAGAACATCCATCTAGCTGGGAGAACAGATAGCACACAACCATATGGCCAGACAGACCACGGCTGCTGCTACAGTGGTAAAAAATCCATGCTACAAAAGCACAAGGGAGGGAATATTTGATTCTAACTGGGAAGACAGAGGTTTCTGAGGTACAGGTGATGTCTGAACTAATCCTTAAAAGATGAGCAAAACATTGAGAAGGATGGGTACAGGCCATCTGTCCTCGCTTGCATTTCGGGAAACAGCACCTGAAACAAGGGCTTTACACGCAGGTCGTTTATTTTGGGAAGTGATCCCAGAAAACAAAAATGAAGGGAACTGGGAAAGGCAAAGCTGATCCAGGAGTGTGTTACTGAGCTTACCAATGTTTTAGGTGAAAGGGGCTAAGTCCCACTGGGACCCTCTGAGGGGCCATGCAGAATGCGCCTCCACCCCAAGGCCGGGGAGAGTGAGCGCTCCATTAGCTCCCATGCTCCATTGGTCCAGGGCCGCCCCGGGGCTGTTAATCAACTTGTCAGCCTTTCCACGTTTGCACATGCCCGGAATGGCTGAGCAGGCTCCCCCAACATCCCCCACCGTGGGAGCAGAGGAGCCCAGAGGCAGAGTAGAGATATGTGGTGCAGCTGAGCTGAGGTGTGGCCAGGCTACACCTGTGCACTGCTGGTTGCCACAGCAACACCTGGAGCAGAAAGGTGTGGCATGAGAGAAGCATCAGAGAATTCTACATAGCATCTAGTCCAGCACTTCTCAACCTTGAGGATGTGTCAGAGTTGCCTGGAGGGCTTGTAGCTGAGATCAATGAGCCCCACCCTCAGAGTTCCTGATTCAGTAGACCTGGGGAAGGGCTGAGAATCAGCATTTCCAGCACATTCCAGCATGAAGACCCTTAAGACAGCTGTCCACTCTGTACAGACACAAGGTTGATCAAGCAGAAGAAAGAGAAGTTTCCTAAAATGGATAGACACATATTCATTGTTAGAAATATATATAAATATATATATTTCCAACATAAATATAAAAAACATAAAATGGATTTCATCACAACAAGGATAGAATTGGCGTGCATTCACATATGCCATCACCACTGATAATCTGCTGAGAATTGCTCATCTATTGATAATCGAATGAGAATTTCAACAGCCAGAAATGACGAAGAGGTTGGTTTTTTGGTTTGTGCCTTGTCCCCATCTCGATCCAGATCTATTTTCTTCCCCTCTCTGGGACAAGG
The DNA here is from genome assembly GCA_963574415.1 of Tarsius wallacei. Classification (NCBI taxonomy): domain Eukaryota; kingdom Metazoa; phylum Chordata; class Mammalia; order Primates; family Tarsiidae; genus Tarsius; species Tarsius wallacei. The sequence continues at coordinate 9,927 of CAUYQG010155401.1, forward strand.
AGGCTCAACTGTCTGGACTGGTTCATTCAAATTGGCCATCTGGAGGCACCACCAGGAAATCAGAAAGTAAGAGAAGAGAGATGCTGGGGTGTTTATCCTCCCCGTTCCCTCTGAGCCTCCCTAGGGTCTGCTGGCGGCTGTGTTCTCATGCGGCTCTCATCCTGTTGGAGGCTCCTTTCTTACTAGACTCTGGCAATCCTGTTGTCACCACCCCCATTGTCCTTCGGGCCCAGGGTTGTGACAGCTCCTCGCAGCTCCTGCTGTCACAACCCTGGGCCCGAAGGACAATGGGGGTGGTGACAACAGGATTGAATGAACCAGTCCAGACAGTTGACCCTCAGAGGGTCCCAGTGGGACCTTGCTACCCAAGATTGGCTCCTTTAACTCTGCCCAAAGTGCTTCATTAATATGTTTTTCAGTTCAATCTTTTTCTACCATGATCCTGACTAATAACAGCATCTCAGGGAGAAGAAAAAAAAAGAAAAGAGCCTGGAAAAACCGCATAAGAGCCTTTTTGCATAAAAAATAACCCCGATAACACTCAAGTTGATATTGAAATATTAAGACTTAAATAGATGGCCAGGCTCGGTGGCTCAGCCTGTAATCCCAGAGCTTTGGGAGACCAAGGTGAGTGGATTGCCTGAGCCCACAGGTTCGAGACCCGCCTGGGCAACTTGGTGAGACCTCATCTCTACAATAAATCAAAAATTAGCCAGGCGTGGTAGCGTGTGCCTGTAGTTCCAGCTACTTGGAAGGCTGAGGCAGAAGGCTCGCTGGAGCCCAGCAGTTCGAGGTGCAGTGGCCGGGAGCGGCCACTGCACTCCAGTCTGGGTGACAGAGTGAGACTCCAACTCAAAAAAAAAAAAAGACTTAAATAGAGAATAAAATGAAATATAAAATGAATAAATAGATGAGTACTATGTAAAAATAAAACAAAGACTTGGAATAATTGTGTCGATTAAAGATATACCAAAAATCAAGGAGGACGTGTTAGAAATACATTTTTTAAATTTTAAACCCTAAGGAATTTGCTGTAGGCAAGGGAAAGGTCCCAAAATTGCTAATGCACACTGTATAAAACCTTCCCCCATCTACACAAATTCTGGGAACACAGAACATTGGCAGGAGAAAAGATAGTGTGATTTAGGTTGTGCACTTGAAAACCTTCAGAAGCATCTTGGGAAATATGAGATAAGATCAGATCAGAAATTGGATAATCAGAGAACATACTGATAACGCAACTTGTTGCAATCGATTTAAAGTTCACGTCTTGCTTGATCTATGCATCCATGATGAAACCGATCAAAAGCTGACGGCTCTTCATCCATTTCAACTCTAACTCATAGTGCTTCTGGCCCCGCCCCCTCGGCCCCAGCTTCTGCCCGGAGCTCTCGGCTCAGCATCTTAGAGAACACAATGATGTTTCTGCTTCAATCTTCAGGGATCCTATGAAAGTTAGAGTGGCAGGGAGGAGACACCACATTCTTCAGCAAGGATGGCCGGTTACTCCAGATTTTGGAGGAACTTTCTAAGGGAGGCACTTAAGTGAGACAGCAGGGTTTTTTACAGCAAGGGAGGATTTCGCTTTAACCCGACAGCTCTTCTAAAAGGCCCTCTGTTCTTTTTTCACTGTTTACACTGTGCCCCGTTGTTTTCCAGATTTCCAAGGTTAAATCCAGTACCCCTATTAAGGCTGTTTGAGTCCTTCAGCACTTCCAGAGCTTCTCTGCTAATCCGATGTGTGTAGTGCTTTTCTTTTAGCTGGGTGTGAATGTAGGACAAATCAATGCTTCTGTTCACTACAGCAGAATTTCTTCCCATGTGATAATGTCAGATGTGGTCTATGTCTTTAATCTTCTTATCAATGAGTGAGTTTAATTTACTGGTTACAGTATTTTGCCTCAGGTGAGAGGATGTCATGATCATCCCCCAAACAGTTAATATGTATTGAATACTTACTATGTGCTAGATGATGCATATCTAAGTGCTTAATCCTGCAAAGTATCCCCATCTTTACAGATGAAGATAGGGAGCTCAAGAGAGACTGAGAGATTTATTCAAGATCACAGAGCTGGTAGGTGGCAGAGCCGGGATGTGAATCCAGCCAGTCCATTCTTTAATTCTTTGATCTCACCCAGTTGCTCTTGGCCAAGGGTGACTCTGCCTGCTCCCTGCCAGGAGTCATATGGCGATGTCTAGAGACTCTCTGTTTTGTCACAACTGAGGGAATGCTACTGGCATATAGGAGGTGGAAGCCAGGGATGCTGCTAAACATCCTACAATGTGCAGGACGGCCTCCACCACAAACAATGACAGCCCCAAGTATCAGAAGTGTCAAAGCTGAGACCCTGGTCTAGCACTATACCGTACTGCATTATAATGCTTTTTCGGTTTATTGTAATGCCTTTATATGTGTTAGGATGTCTTTGTCAGAATAGGTTCTAACAATGTCTCTTTAGAATTTACCCTTGATATATTAGGAAAAGAAATTCTGCTCTTCCCCTCACCCTCCGCCGCCTTGGTTTCCTTCATCTCTGTTCCTTTCCCTGAGTTGGAATCAAGGGATGATTAACTGCTTGGCAGAGCATTCACTCTGTGGGAACAGTATGTAAAACTTGGATGTCCTGTGATGGACTTTCTGGTTGACTCCATAAGCTACAGCCAGACAGGTTTGCAGATATGTATTTTCTAATTAGCCTCAGAAGCTGAAAAGAGAAAAAGAATTATCTTATGGTTTCCCTGTCTTTTTCTATACAGTACTTTGAAGTATCATACCAATTCTACAGTAGCTTGAGAAAAGTGCAGGACTGGGCTGCAAGCTATATGCTCAGCCTTTGTAAAAAGACTTTGAAGCCTAGAGGCTCACTTATTTGGGGCAATGCAAGGGTTAGATCACATGCCTTGGCCCTTGGGCATGAGCCAGGGAAAAGCAGCTCCCTGAGATCAGGATGTGGCTTCTCCTTCTGCTCAAATTCACAGTCTTATTTCTCTGAGGTTAATGTGCATACATCCTGGAAAAGGAGGAAGGCTTCCTTCTCATTTGTTTATAAACTGAAGGGGTGATGGCAGATTAAATAATTTTTTGAAAAGATCCTCCTCCCCCTAAAAAGACCCAGAGGCAAGTTTGGAAACTTCTAGAAGGGCAGGGTAGAAAAAAGATTTAGAAAATCAAGGTCATAAATGGAGCTGTTAACTTAATGCGGGAGAAACCCTGCTGGGACAGAGAACTGTGGGAACAGCTTATAACTTCCCATGTGGCCTTAGGCTGGACATGAAAATCTGATAATGATGATTTTTAAGCACTTGATGAGCAGAAACATCTTGAAACATGCCTGTGTGCCGACTAGTAGGTACAAATACCCTGACTGAGAAATGCCATGGGAGATAGACATGGATGAGCAGTCTCAATGTCGCAGACCCTTCAGAGTGTCTCACCAGTGTGGCCCTGGGCTCCAAAGCCCCATGCTGTTCTCACTCCTTCAGCTCAACCTTCCAGCCACAGAGGAGCGTCAGGGCAGCATCTGCAAGCCAAAAACTCAGAACCTAAATATGCAATGTCTTCCAGTCATTTAGAGTCCCTGGGGTCTTGTTAAAATGCAGATCTGGGTCCGGCAAGATGGCTCATGCCTATAATCCCAGCACTTTGAGAGGCCAAGACAGGAGGCCTGCTTGAGCCCAGAAGTTTGAGACCAGCCAGAGCCACACAACAAGACCTCATCTCTACAAAACCATCAAAAAATTAGCTGGGTGTGGTGGCACATACCCATAGTCCCAGCTACTCAGGAGGCTGAGACAGGAGGATTGCCTGAGTCCAGGGGGTCAAGGCTGCAATGAATTGTGATCATGTCACTGCACTCCAGTCTGGATGACAGAGTGAGACCCCGACTTAAATAGTGATAATTAATAATAATAATGTAGGTCTGGAGTGAGGCCAATGCCATGTCTCTGACAGGCTTCCAGGAGAGGCTGGCAGGCCCTGTGGCTCTCAGATCTCACCTTTGGATACCAAGGATCTGACAAGAAAGAAAGGGGACTCTGGACACTAACAGTGAAGGAGCCCACAAATGTGTTCTCCCTGAGCCCCATTTCTGCCCCGATTCCAATATATTCTCCACATTGCTAGAAGCCAGAGAAGCCTTTTGGGACAGAGTCTGATCACGGCTGGCTGGCCCCTGCCCTTTGCCGGCAGAGTGAGGCTCAGGGCCCAGCTTGGCACTTCAAGACTCTGGGCAGCGGCACCCGCTGGCCTAGGGAGCCATCACCGTCACCTCCCCTGCTCCCTACACACAACTTTTCCCGTGGGGGGCAGCCCAAGCTTCTCCATACCTTCTCTCCTTCTTTCCTGCTCCACCTCCATTCTGTATGTCCTCCTTCCTCCCCCATTCTGAGTTCCTCACCCCGGGGCACCCTTCCCTGGAAAGCCCTCTGTACTGCTGGTTGCTCCTGGCCTTCTTTAAACACCTCTAATATACAGCACAGGCGTGGTCACACTGCGATGATTTGTGTGTCCCCCGCTAACCTGTGAGTCCTCAGGAACAGAGACTGTCTTATTTATCTAGGTAACCTCACTTCTTCACACAGGATCTGGTACCTGGTATAAAGTAAAAAGAAATTAGTTAAAGAAGGGAAAGGATCAAGTAACACATCCATTCCCATCTCTCTCCTCCCATCTCATCTTCTTTTCTTCTCCAGAAGTCTCTGAGGTCTTGTCTTTTAAACGGGCTTAAAATAATCATGATAAGAGCTAAATTACATAGACTACTTACTATATTAGACTTCATTCTAAGCACTTTAGTCTTATGGCATTTAATCTTTGTAATCATTTCCACAACCTGTCATTACTATTCCCATTGTAAATACAAGGAAACTACAGCACAGAGAAGTTAAGTAACTTGACAAAAGTCACACAGCTAGGAAGTGTGTGTACCAGGACCTAAACCCAGGCTGTGTGGTATTAAAAACAAGGATGAGCACATGGATCACAACTCTGTCCCGTGTCCCAGTCATTTTTCAGCCTTACCCAGCATCTGAAGCAAACACCCCCTCAGTCAGGGGTGTTCTTGGTAGTAGACCCACCCTGGAGCTGGACTGCACCCTGGTGTGTCCTTCACATAGCACTCATGGCCCTTCTACAGTAATGTCAAGTACAACAGCCTGTCCAATCCTTCAACAGAGAGGGCATAGGGAGGGAAGAATGGACCCCAAGGATGTGTTCATGACCCACTCAAGGGATATGTGGGGTGACGTCCTTTTTCATGGACAAGCTCGCCCCGTGGCGCAACAGCAACCCACGACTCCTATTCAACAACTGCTGTACCATTTAGCTATACCGAGCTGACATGCAGGTTTCCCAAGTGGACCTCTTGACCACAGCTGGTTCTTGGTCTGGGTGGACCCATGTCCACTGTCACAGAGGGGTTAATGAGAGCCAGCCTTTCCTAGGATGCCACCACCTCAGTCAGGCCCTTCTAAGAACTTGGAGCAGATTAGACGGCTGGTGGGGGACTGACTTGCCAGCATGCCATTGGATGGTCTACTCTCCCAGTGGCACTCCAAGCGAGGAGGCAGACGAGGCCCTCCAGCAGGTTGGCTGAAACTTTGTGGGGCCTGCATTGTGACTCAGCTTATGCTTCTGCCCAGTCCTGCTTTGTCCCCTTCGCTGGCCTGGATCGTTAATAAACACTTTGCTCCCAAACTCCATCTCCACACCTGGAGAGCCCCCCCTGCAGCTGAGTGGTCTTGAAATAGGATATATCTGTCCACATTCCCCTTTCTCTTCTCGCTTTTTCATGAACCCTCAACAACAAAACTAGTTCACGCCCGCAGAAGACCACATGTGGTTTCATGGCCTTGCTTGACTCATTGCTATTCTCCTTGGATGAAATGTTACTCCCCTCTCTTCCCCACGTCACCTGCCTGGACCATCTCACCACCTTGCACGGCCAACCCGATGGCCTGTCTCTCTGACCTTTGACACAGCCCTCCCCCAGACAGAAATGCATTGCTCCCCACCTTTCTTTCCACCGCACCTCCTGTATACATCATGATGACGAAGACTATGGTGTTGTTTTATCCTCCTCTCACTGAGCTGTGGGACCTGGAGAGTAGATTTTGCTTCTTGTTCATGTTTCTAACCCTGGCACTTGGCACACAGTCGGAGCAGGATAAATGTTTATTGTGTTGAATACATTTGCATTCATGATCATGATTTATAGTCTTACCTGAATGACTAATCCCAAAACCACTGGTTCCTTTAAAGCCCTCCCAATTCCCACACCCAGGACAAGGGGCCCACAATGGCACAGCTGTGACCCACACAAGGACAGTAAGTTCAACCTCTGGATAGAACTCAAGGTGCCTCACACATACATTATAGTGCCATTTACTGAATCTGGAGTGAAACTCAAGGACAAGAATGTAGTCCCCTCCCTCACCATATCATACATACATACAATTCACACTCACACAGTACACAGAGGCATCAAAATGAGTGTGCTGCATCAGGTTTCCATGTGGAGGTACCAGAAGATAAGCCAATGCTCCGTGTGGCTGTGATTCCTTCCTCTCCCACTCATGATGGTGACCCGGGCCATCTCTCTCTTCCACATCACAGCTTGGCCATGGCTGCTATCATGCATCTATCTTCCTCTGGGACTTCTTGGAGGAGAACACTGGCTGGCCTAAGGAGAACGTATGCATTCCTTGGTCTCCCCAGCCACTCATTATCTTTTAGCTCTACAATAGCATCACCCTCCATCCCCTGCCAAGTCATGAGGAAGCTGATTCAGAAAGCATAAGGGCAGACTTAGGAAACTCTAAGAGAGAGCTGATTCTGGAATGTGGATGGTTATGTTAACCCATTTTACATTGCTATAAAGGAATACCCGTGACTGGGTAATTTATAAAGAAAAGAGATTTATTTGGTGCACAGTTCTGTGGCGCTGACATCTGTTAGTTTCCAGTGAGGCTTCAGGAGGCTTACAATCATGGCAGAAGGCAGAGAGAGAACAAGTGTGTCACATAACAAGAATGGAAGCAAGAGAGAGAAAGGCGGTTCCAGGTTCTTTTAAACAACCAGCTCTCATACAAACTAATAGAGTGAGAAACCAATCATTACTGAAAGAACAGCACCAAGTCATTCACGAGGGATCTGCCCGCAGGACCAGAACACCTCCTACTAGGCCCCACCCCCAACACTGGGGATCGCATTTCCACACGAGGCTCGGAGAGGACAAATACCCAAACGATGTCAGAAGAGGGTGAAGGGGAGAGAGGTGGGGCAGGTCAGGCATTATGTTGAAGTCCTACCCACTAAGGGGGCAGTATTAGGAGGTGGTGCCCTTGGGAGGTGATTAGTTCATAAGGGTGGAGCCCTCATGAACGGAAGCAGAGCCCTTATAAAAGAGAAGCCTTGACCCTTACCAGGGCACAGTGAGATGACAGCATTTATGAGCCAGAAAGTGGGCCCTCACCAGACACCGCATCTGCTGGTGTCCTTGATCTTGGACTTCCCAGCCTCCAGAGCTGTGAGAAATTGATTTCTGTTGTTTCTAAGCCATCCAGTTTAAAGTACTTTTGTTATAGCAGCCTGAGCAGACTAAGACAGTAGGGAAAGGCCAAAAGAGAGTTATAATAGCTGGGGCATTCCTTGAAAAGGAGATTTAGAGAATGTTTACAATTAAATGTATATATTTGAAGATCTAGGACATTAAGGTAATAAGATACGAACCTGGAACCAGGATGTTAACAATTTATTCAACAAATATTCATTAAGCACCTGCAATGTGTCAGGCACTGGCAAGGCACAGGGGAGAGATAAGGCAGGAGCTTACAGTGGTGGCCCCGTAATGGTCTGGCATAGCGTTCAATTAAATACCAGTTCAACATCCAAAAATATATTTAGTCCTCTACTGCTGTTTCTCATAAAAACACCAAAGATGAAGTATTCATTTGCTATCCAGCATACACTGTCCATTTCTTTCTTTCTTTCTTTATTGAATCAGAGTCTTACACTGTCACCCAGGTTGGAGTGCAGTGGCACACTCATGGCCACCCCAACCTCAACCTGCTGAGCTCAGGCAATCCTTCTACTTCAGCCTTCCTAGTAGCTGGAACCACAGGCTTGTGCCACCACGTCTGGCTAATTGTTTTTTGTTTGTCTGTTTTTATGTTTGTTTGTTTTACTTATTGTGGAGATGAGGTCTCACATGTTGCCCAGGCTGGTCTCAAATCCATGAGCTCAGACAATCCTCTCGCCTCAGCCTCCCAAAGTGCTGGAATTACGGACGTGAACCACCACACCTGGCTCAGCATTCACTGTTTAAATCCTCCTTCCCATGCTCCCATTTGCCACTCTCACATGCAGCAACTGCCCTAAAGCTCCCTCCATTCCCTAAACGCCCAATTCCCTACATCCAGCTCGGCCCCTCCTTTAATGCAAAGCAGAAGCTTGCAATGACAGAGCTAAAGACAAAAATCAGTGTCATGACCTAGAGTTGACTCCTCAAGTCAGGAAGGGAACCACTAGAACCCAGAGCCCTAAAACAGAAAGCTACCAAGCTTTAACAAAAAAAAAAAAAAACCAAAAATAAATCTTCTGGAAGCCACTTGCTTCATCCCACATCATGGCAGTGAGCCACCTTTCGAAGATGCTAACTCCAGATGGTGTCTATCAAGGAAGATGGTGAGAAGGAGCAGCAGTGTTTATTGTGAGCACGTAAAAGACCCTTTGTCATTGTTTATTGACCATTCCTGATACATCGAATGACAAGTGTGCGCTTCATCATTTTGTTGGATGGATATTAACACTAAAAAGTCACTCATCAGGACTGAAGAACTGCCTTCTGCCTAAGGCATTCTGCAAAGACTTAAAAGTTGGTGATAAACGTTGCCAGACATTCCATCCCTCACGAACTGGGGAGCTGGACAGCCTGTCTCTACCACTTGACCCAGGGCTCACAGAAAAAGGAAAGGCAATTTCTCAAACCCCTGCCACCCTCAGGAAATGTTGTTTTGTTTTTGCCTTTCAGCTACCTCATCATCCATGCTAACAAAAATGGCTAGCGCTTATTGGAAGAGGCCCATGTGCAAGACACCGACCGGGTCAGCCGTTTCCATGGACTGTCCTCAGTCAGCATTCACAGATCCACCTGATTTGAAAATGAGCAAGTCAAAGTCCAGCAGGATTTAGCGGCGGTCCCAAGGTGCCACCGCTAACACTGGGAGGAACCATTTCACCAATGCAGGTGTCAGCGCCCCAGCCACCTGTAGCTCATTGTCCCAGGTGCCCAGTGGTTCTGCACCTCAGAGGAGGAAGAGGGGTAGACCTGCTTTCTTTGCAGAGGAGTTCATTCACAGCTCACAGTAAGGCTGTGCCCATGCCTCGAACTCCACGAGTTGAACCCAACAGCTGGTCACTTTCATAGGGAAAGAACATCATTTTTACTAGCAACTTCCCGAAGGAGACAAGCAGACTGAGCTGATCTGGAAGATTTCTAGACAGTCACGATCAGAAAATAGGATTTAAAATCCAAGTTCTGCTGTCTCTAGATTATTCTTTGGCACATGGAATCTCTCAATCTCTCTTGGAAAACTTCAATTCTTTTGCATTTTGCCAACCCTGAAATTGATTCAACCCCGTTCTAAATGTTCACTCCCATCCCCCTGCAACTTTCTGAATAAGTTAAGTTTTAAACAAGCCGAATTCGGCTTTTCTTGTTGAACACATAAGTCTCTCTGGCCCAGCCACCCTGAGTCATCAGTCTGGACAAAAGACTCTGGGGCCAACTCCCCTCTACAGGGCCCGCCCTGGCCCACGTTGTGCGCTTGGTCTCACCCCTACAGCCCACCTCCCTGCTAGTCCAGCATGGGCTAGCGTGTGCCCGCCGGCCTCCGCTCCTCATATGAGGAGATGAGCTATCTAATTGGTGACAGGTTATTCCAATATTATTGTAACCAAAACCATAAATCAGGGCTATTGTAATTTTTCTAAAATTATATTTTGTTTTCAATACTTGTTTCTAAAGCTTTCAAGTGTTTCAGACACAGTGTTGTCTGCAGACAACTTAGTATAGACTATACAGACAATTAGACCTCACCCATTACAGTTCAACATTCACTTTGGAAATTTAAAAAACCTTTCTCAAACATCGGGATTTAAGTAAGTTAGGGGGAGGGCTACTTTCCCTTTGCTCTTATTTATTTTAAAACAGAATTGTGACAGTTGTTTAAATAATCCTGGCATAAATAACTCATCTGGAATTACACCAATCTGTCAAAGAAGTTCTTGGGATTTTTCCTTCCAGATGCACACCTAATTTCCCACACCTGCAATCCTAACCTGTACATTTTTAATCCTGCCAAATAAAAATATAACTTGTTTTTGTACACATTATTAGTAAAAGTTGTTTCTTCTCCATCCAGCAACACCTAGTAGCTGGGCATGTGTGCACCGGACAGCCTTTGTCAGTGTTAATTGAATACTGAATAGTTACCTATGATTTAAACTTTCTCACATTGCTTTTGCATCCAGTGTCGCATTTAATTCTTACAGTCACTCAGTGAGGTCTTATTATTTGCATAAATGCAGAAAATAAGACAATAAGTTGTACTGTGGCCAGCCAGCATCAGCATAGTGTTTTTCTAAAGGACCAGAGAATGGGCTCTGCTGGCCACACGGTCTCCGCTGCACCCACCAGTTCTGCCATTGCTGTGGGAAAGCAGCCAGGGACAATACACAAATGAACGAGCACATCCCCATGTTCCTATACTATTTTACTTGTGGACACTGGTGTGTGAAGTCACATCATTTTTCCGTATCATGAAATATTACTGTGCTTTTGATTTTTTTCAACCATTAGATAATGTAAACGCCACTCTTAGCTTGAGGGCGGTACATAAATACGCAGGCAGCAGGCCGGAGCGGCCCACCTGGGGGCTGTAGTCTGCCAAACCCCGGCCTCTGGAATAAGGGTGGGCTGTTGATGGCTTCTGCTTTCATGGGGGAAGAACAGGATGTCTCTGGAAGGTAGGTAGTTTGCCGGGGCCTGGTGGAACTAGAACTCAGATATTCTGACACTTAGTTCAGTGCACTTTCTACCAAAAGGTGCTGCTTAAAATGAAAGCAAATAAGAGGCCAATTAGAGAGATAACTGTAAAAACTGTTCAACATCACGCCCAAAGACAGAACAGCCCGTGCTGGCTGCTCAGCCTTTGCGACTTATGCAGACAGCTTTTGGCTGGCTTTCAGAGGACTTGAGAAATGATAACTGGTTAGGCAGAAATAGTTCCAAGAAATAGCACAGTGACTTTTGCTCTGCTACTTCCTTGCACTACTACAATTTAACTCCTCTTCTGCCTGAGTTGTGAAATCCATAAAATAAGGAAATCTGTATTTGCCGTTTTAACGTTTATGATGGTTTCACTTTTTATATCAGCTTGACCAGGCCAAAAATAGAATGCAACCGTCAGACGAAGTGAATTTTTTTTTTCCAGGTAAGGGCTAGCAAAGTGTTTGGTTGCACAACCACCATGACAAAACAGTTTAACTCTCTCCATTCCTGCTGTTTGCTGGAACTCCATGTTTTCCTTGCCTCCTTTTCATTTTTTTCCCCCTACTTTTTCAGTAGGAACAAAACCTCACTAGCTAGAGGTGGCAGGATAGAGGACAGGCAACTCCACCCCTTCTGAAAATCAGACATTCTAAAAGCTAAAGACCACAGCTCTGTGCGTGTGTGTGCACACGGGTGTGTGAGCACGTGTGTATGCATGTGTACGTGTGTGTGTATGTGTAAATGTGTGTGGTGTCTGTACACTGACGTGCCTGCATGCAAGCAGAGAAAATGGAGATGGATTAAACTTCTTGGGGGAAGGAGAACAGAATGAGCCAGGCAGAGCTGGGCATAATGGAGAGGGAGCTCCCAGACCCATCAGTTTCACCTTGCCACGTGGGCAGAAAAAAGAACACTGCATATTCTTTCCTCCTTTCTGAACTGCGTCTTCCATCAGCCTCTTCCTCGGGTCCTGCTCAGTGGTCGTCTCTGTCTCTCTGGCCTGGCTGCCCTGAGTCATCAGTTTGGACAAACTCCCCTCTACAGGCCCTGCCCTGACCTCTCACTTTGTATGCTTGGTCTCACCTCCACCGCCCACCTGCGTGCTAATTCAGCATGGGCTGACTCCTCTCCTGGTCTGGGAGCCCATGAGCCCAGGGTCGGTGTCCACTTGGTCCTTCACCAGATGCCAGCTTCTAGCAGAATGCCTGGCACACAGCAGTAGAAACTCTGTTCAATGTTGCAGAGCAAATGAGCCAAGTTCCAGAAAAGAATAATTCATAACAACACAAAGGGTACTTGGTCCCAAACCAAGGGAAGTGAGGGCCAGTTGGAGGCTCAGACTTTACCTGCATGCAGTCTACTTGTGTAATCAATCCTTACTTGTACCCCACATTCTATAATAAAATAAAGTATAAAAAAAAGGAGGAGGAGGCAGAAAAATACTGGCAGTATTTGATTACAAATCCTTTGCTACCAATTTTTGAAAACACTAAAAAAAAAAAAAGGTAGAAACCCACATAGGTTTGTTTGTTTGTTTGTTTTTTGTACAGACAGGGTCTCACTATGTTGCTCAGGCTGGTCTCGAACTCCTGCCTTAAGTAATTCTCCTGCCTCAGCCCCTCAAAGTGCTAGGATTACAGGCATGAGCCACGGCACCTGACACACATGCTTTTTTTTGAGTCAGAGTCTCACTCTGTCACCAAGGCTGTAGTGCAGTGGCACGCTCATGGCCACTGCAGTCTCAAACTGCTGGGCTCAGGAGATTCTTCCGCCTCAACCTTCCAAGTAGCTGGAACCACAGGCATGCACCACCATGCCCGGTTATTTTTTTTTTTTTATTGTAAAGACAAGGTCTCCCCAAGTTTCCCAGGCTGGTCTCAAACCCATGGGCTCAGACAATCCTCTCACCTCTGCCTCCCAAAGTGCTGGGATTACAGGCATGAGTCACTGCACCCAGCTAACACATGCTTTTTAGTGACGACTCCATGTTGGTCACATAAGAACCTGATGCCCTGGTGGAAAGCGGAACTGGGTCCAGTGTCCATTTTGATCTCCAGTGGGGCAGGCACAGCGAGAGATGTGGGGCCCATGTCACAAACAAACCCTGACCTTCTGGGACTGGCGGAGAGTGCTGGGGTCATGTACACGTTTCACCTAGTGGACATGCTCTATTGAAAAGAGCCTTGGCTCTCCCAAGGTCCTAGGACTTCTGTGAGGTGACTCAGTGGGGAATACCCACCAAATTCACCAGCATTACTTGAGATAAGACTTGGAAGTGTCCAAAGAAGTAAAATAGGTAGCAAACTAGGAAGTTCAAGAGCTGTGCCCACAAGACACCCTCTCTACACCCCTAAAATGGACAATGTTGCCATCTTTCTCCCACCTTGCTCCCTAACTTGGAATGCTCTGTGGCAAGTCTTGTATTGTTGCTTTATCCAGGCATTTTCTTACATTACCAGTTTCAAGGTTTATTTAGCATCTACTATGTCACAGTCACTGAGCTGAGGTCTACAAAGGAAAGAGCGTGGAAAAGCAGATTGGCTACCCTAACTGTAATACATTATAAGTGGCACAGCACAGTTGGAATAAACGAGTATTAGGCATAAAAGCTTCTATGTACATGGAGGTCAGGGAAGCCGCCAAGTATGAGTTTTTTGTTGACCCCTGATGAATGAATCGGAAGCAGTGGAGGGCAAGGGAAGTGGAGGGCAAATTTAGAAGGAGGGATCTTATGGACCAAGTGAACAGACTAAGGGCCCAGGCCTGAAATACTATGACTTAGACAATGGCAAGTATGCATGGGCTCTGGGTGAAGCTGGCAGAAAAGAAGGGAAGGGGGTGTCAAGCTAAAAACAAAGTTGGTAATGTACCTCATAAGCAATGGGGAGCCATGCAAGGCTTTTGAGCCAGGGAACACAACTGCCATGCTCGGGTTAAGGACAGCCATTCACCATCAAAGAAGAGTAAAATTCCAATGTCAATGTTTTGACTCCCATTCCAATGCTCTTTCTATCACACAAGGCAAGCAGGACAAGACTCAAGAGGAAGCCATCGAGCTTGGACCTTCCAAAGGAAGAGGTGAGAGGCCAGGCTGCAGGCACAGCAAGGGGGGAAGCAACATGTGTTCGCAAACAGTGGCCTCCTCGAAGGCAGGGCCTATGCCTTCTCCATCCGACCCATGTCTCACAAGGGTCTTGCAGAGACAGGAGGTGAGCGCCCCAGGGAGGATCCCACTGCAGCTCTCAGAGAACGAGCAGGCATCGGCCAAGCACTAGCTCATGTGTGGGTGCTGGGGTGAGGTAACCCCCATCACGCTGGGCTTTCACATGGGACAGCAGAATCGCCTCCTCACCATCATCTGCACAATAACCCTTTGCAATGTTCAAAGCCCCATCCCACGTCCTTTCACATGTGGCTGACTCGTGGGGCAGATGTTGGTGGGGAAGTCCTGCTGAAATGACTCACCGCAATCGAGTGCTCTGGAAAGAAAACCCAGGCTGGAAGCCAAATAAGGCAAAATGACATCACAGCAGCTCAAGAAAGAAAGGACCGTTCATGGCTGACAGGTGTGTGCCATTTGCAACTCAGAGCTTTATTAACAATGACTGGGCCCCAAAGCATTCTTACTTGTCTGTCAAGTAAAAGTCTTACAACAAATGGATTCCACAATTCTTATCAAATATACATACAGATACTATCTTTAGCCCTATGTCTGAATTTAAAAAGATTTCCAGATCACTGCTGCATGCACTGTAGCCTCTAATTTTTTTTTTTTTTTTTTTTTTGAGTTGGAGTCTCACTCTGTCGCCCAGACTGGAGTGCAGTGGCCGCTCCCGGCCACCGCAGCCTCGACCTGCTGGGCTCCGGCGATCCTTCCGCCTCCGCCTTCCAAGTAGCTGGAACTAATATTTTTTAAAACTGCTATACAACACAGGTCATGAGTGTTAAAATAATAAATTCAATAATGCCAAATACAGTGTCACCAGGAATTCATCCAAAAGCCAAGCACTAGGAAAGTACCTTGGTCAGAAGATTACAATGTAACTGAAGGCCTGTAATACAAAGAACATAAATTATCAATATAATTTAAGTTTAAAGATTAGCTATATGTTTACTAGTGTTTTATTTTGTTTTGTTTTGTTTTTACTAGTGGATTTTAAAAGCAAAACAGGCCAGAAGCCATGGTACACACCAGTAGTCCCATCTACTCAGGAGGCAGAAGTGGGAGGATCGACTGAGCCCAGGAAGTCAAGGCTGTGTGAACTGTAATTGTGTCATTGCACTCCGGCCTGGGCAACATGGTGAGATCTCATTAAAAAAAAAAAAAAGCAAATCAGAAACTGGTTTTAATTACAAGGCAGCCTAGAGTGCAGATCCTGACCACAATAGGCCCAAGGGTCCAGTCACACCCAAGCCCCCAAAGAATTCCAAATCTAATTCAGACTGGCACACTCTAAGCTACCTAGGATTCCTTTTGTTCCAGAATTCCCAGGCTCATCTCAGACAAAGCAAGGGTTGCTTGTGTGTGTGTAGGCCATCTTCACACCGCCCTTCTGCTAATGTGGCTGGGTTCTCCCTCAGCCCAGCGCTTCTGTGATGTGCTTTTCCCATATCCTTCACACAGGATGGGGTGCTTCCACGGGTCCCCAACCCCAACAACCATCTTTCCTCACTGTCCACCTCGCCGGCCCTCCCCGTAGCCTTCTTCGATCACATCCTCTCGCCTCATCCTACATCCTGCAGCTCAACTTGCCCACCTTCTCATGAGGCAAGCACCTTCTCTCTCACCTCTTTCTTCGGCCTCCTGGCTCTCTTTGAAAAAACACATCTCCCAGCCAGGTGCAGTGGCTCACGCCCTTAATCCCAGCACTTTGGGAGGCCAAGGCAGGAGAATTCCCAGAGGTCAAGACCAACCTGGGCAACATAGCAAGAAATCATCTCTAGAAAAAAAAAAAATTGTTTAATTAGCTGGGCATGGTGGTACCAACCTGTAGTCTCAGTTACTCAGGAGGCTGAGGCAGGAGGATCATTTGAACCTGGGAGTTCAAGGTTGCAGTGAGCCATGATCATGCCACTGAACTCCACCTTGGGCAACAGAGCAAGACTCTGTCTCAAAAGAAAAACAAAAGAAAGAAAAACAGGTCTCTCTCCTCCTGCCTGGTCTCCCCCCATTCTGTGGCATCAGTGAGTGTGGCTAACATTCTCTTTGAAATCCAGTGCCACCTCTCAGTCAGTAAGTGGCCTCTTCCCGTGCCACGCATGGAAATGACACATTAGTGTGTCTGCATCTTGGACAGCTTGGCCACAGCCAGCGCTCACCCAAGCCTAACCCCGCACCGGCTCTCTCCAGCTACTCTCGATCTTTCCAAGGCCTACCTCTCCCCTGGGCCCAGGGCAATCTTTGTTCCTGGTAACCTCCAAAGTTCTGATCACTGTTCTCTCAAGGGCCTTCAGTTACTCAACCTCTTTATACAGCCGGCGGCCCTTTAACTCTTTCCTGGCTACATTGCCTGCTCATCCCCTCTGGAACTACAGCCAGTGCTACGTGCTGTCCTGTTCAGAATCCTGTGTTCCTCACACCAACACTCAGATTTAGCCACAAAAAACAGGTCCAGCTAACCCATTGTTTATGGGCATCCAGCCTGGCCCCTTTTGACTTGTCAGTGCCCAGGCCAAGCATCTCCCTGCAAACATCAGCCATTCTCCCCTTCTACCATTTTATCACACTACCTCTTTCTCAGAGAACCTACCTACAGGCTCAGGCAGAGAAAGGAGGCTAGCCCTCTGACCTCATCCTCTGCCCACAGATGGCTTAACCCGTGGTGGATTCCTGCCTTAAGAATTCCTAATAGAGCTGGGCACGGTGACTCATGCCTATAGCCCCAGCACTTTAAGAGGCGGAGGCAGGAGGATCACTTGAGCCCAGGAGTTCAAGACCAACCTGGGCAACATAACAAGTCCTTGTCTCTACCAAAAAAAAAAAAATCAGAAAATTAGCCAGGTGTGGTGGTGCCTGTAGTCCCAGCTACGCAGGAGGCTGAAGGAGAAGGATAGCCCGAACTGAGCCCAGGGGGTCAAGTCTGCAGTGAGCTATGATCAGGCCACTGTGCTCCAGCCTGGGCAACAGAGTGAGATCCTGACTCAGAGAAAAAAAAGAATAGAGTTCCTGATAGAGTCTGCTTTGTTGGAGTACCTGAGCTGTGCGGGCAGGCTGAGTCAGAGCTCTCCTAGGCACCACGCAACCCAGATCCCCCGCGATGGGAGAGAGGCCTTGCAAAGAGCCAACCTGCAAAGAATGGTGCTCTCCTCTCCGAGAGGAGAAAGCAGCACCAGAGTGTGAGGAGGTGCTGACAGCCCTCCAAGTCCCACGATGTCATCCTCTACTTCCCTTGGTTGGGTTCCCCGAGATTTCCCTGACACCCCACAACAAATCCTGCTTTACTTAAGCTAAGTGGGCTTTTGTTTCTCACAGCCAAACCAGCCCTGGCTAAGACACCTTTCAACACAGCTGCTGGTTGTCCCCACCACCCACTTTTTCATTCTTTTCTTCTCCCGGAATCTGTTTGCCCATGTCTATTGATACAGTCACACAGCACACAGAGCCTTCTTTTTCACCAGAACAAATGCTGCCTGGCTTCGTCCCAAAGAGAACAAGCGGCTACCCCATGACTTAATCACACAACAGGTGAGCCAGTCCGTGCCAACGTTTACACCCACTTGTCCCAGACCTGCTCGAGCTGTCTGCCTGCTAGAGTTTCCCAACAATAGTCCTGACCACTTGGGTTAATCTGCAGAATATCCAGAAGTTTGCAGCACCTGTGGCCCCGTGGCAGCAGGAGACATTCCAGCTGTGAGAGCAGAGCTGCATGTCAGAAGAAGGGTCAGAGGGTAAAATGTGTTCAAGTGAACATTCTTCATCTCAAATCACTTAGAACTTCAGCAATGAGATTAATGGTTTCCATGGCAACTGATCACCCAGGAGCCTGCAGAAGACCATAGCTTTTTCAAAATTCCTTAGGACAAGTATACCTACCCTCTAAAATACCCCACTCTGCCACAGGCCACCTTTCTCCCTTCAGCTTTGGTCAAGAGTAAAGTCTCTCTCGCACATTCTATGACTTTGTCTAGAACATGCTATCATGAGGAAATTTTGCCTTTTTTCCTCTTGGGGTTTCTACACTAGTCTGCTGTTCCTAAAGATGGGAAGTTCCTACAACAACTCTGGGATTTGTCTGTCCAGTGTTGCAGTCCAGGGTGCAGAAGAAGGTTGTTTCTATCAATCCCATCTGCTCATGTGTCTCCCTCACTCTCTCCCTTGCCTCCCTCTCCTCCCCAGCCCCCACCCCATCACACACTTTCAGATACGACATTAAGGCCAAGTGCAATGGCTCATGCCTATAATCCCAGCACTTTGGGAGGCTGAGATGTGCGGATCACTTGAGCCCGGGAGTTTAAGATCAGCCTGGGCAACATAGTGGACTCAAAAAAATTAAATTGAAAAAATAATTTGTTTAACAACCCAGAGGTTCTTAACTATGGCTTTATTATAAAACAGAGCATATCATGAAATCTCAGTTAACCAGAGCGATGTTTTCTGACTAAGCAAGCATTGGAAGGACTGAGTTAGGAGTCAGGATACCTAACAACCTATCAGAGCACCACGCCAGATGGAAATGTTCTTTGCAGAGTGTGTTCCTTTTGTTCTAATTCCCTGTACATCAAGTTACCACCTGTCTATCTCTTTGGCATAGCACATCAAGATCAGCCCATTAGGAGGAAGGGCCTTAGGCAAATGATTGGTTCTGATTTTCAAGTCATGTTTCCTCTGTGGAAAATAACTTTAGTAATATAAAAAGACACTACCTATTTATTATTAACTAAAATATTAATGGTTTGTTTTTTTTAGTTAGACAGGTCTCACTCTGTCACCCAGGCTGGGGTGCAGTAGCACGATCATGGCTTACCATAGCCTCAACCTCCTGACTCAGGCAATCCTTCCACCTCAGTCTTGCAAGTAGCTGGAACTACAGGCACACATCACTACTCCCAGCTAATTTTTTAATTTTTTGTAGAGACGAGGTCTTGCTCTGTTGCCAGGCTGGTCTCGAACTCCTGGGCTCAAGCAATCTTCCTGTCTCAGCCTCTCAGAGTGCTGGGATTACAAGTATGAGCCAATGCACCTAGCCAGAAATATCACTTTTTTTACAGGGTGCATCCCAGGATTGGATTAGGGAAGAAAGGTTGGGTGGCAAAGGTAGATGCAGGAAGGAAGTAAAAGGAGGCTGTTGCAATAATCCAGAGGTGACGGTGGCTTGGACCAGTGCACAGAAGATGGAGAGAGAACACAAATTAACAAAATTCTATTTGGTTGAATTACAGGTCATTGAGATTTCCATGTAGATTACTTTAAAAATCTTATTTAGGTTCAAGCACAACTTTCTTTCACAGGATTGGGGCTGGATTTTAACCATTGTAATACAAGAGGGAGTGGCCAATTTATCTCATCAGTCAGGATAGGCTAGGTTGTATATGTCACAAACAATCCCATCCATCTCTGTGGATTAAATAGCAGGCTAATCTTTTGGTCTACACCCAGCCCAGGTTGACTCTTCATAGTCACGCAGGAGCCCAGGTTCTATCTCAACACATGCTTCTATAATCACTACCAAGATGGGAAGGAAACTTGAGAATTGCTTCGCTTCTGCTCACATTTGACTGGCAAGCAATGGTTTTGTTTTCAATCAGTTTGATTAGCAAGAGCGGTTCAAGCTGTTTTATCAATCAGTTTTGTTAGCATGAGTCAGATGCCTAGATAACATTTAACTGATAAAATCCAGTTTCAGAATCTAAGAATCCAATGGCTTCACTGAGGAAACGCCCCCAGCAAGGCTCTGTGTAAAGTAGACAACAGATCTGTTTCTTTACATTCCATTCCACGAATATACAGGTACAGATGCATAGATACACGTAGGTATACTGTCAAAGTCGTAGGAGATTGAGCTAACATGTTCATGGACCGTGGGTATTCCCTGCGGGAATGTTTTCTGAATTAACACTCCACAGAGGCAGCACTGAACAAGAAGAAACATGAACTTTGAAATCAAATAGACAGAACTTGCTTGCTACTAGCTCTGTGACTAGCCAAGATACTCAGCTCCACAACCTTGGAGTCCTCATATGGAAAATGGACACAATATCTACCATGCAGCTATTGTAAGATAAAGTACCTAGAAACATAATAAGTCGTCAGCAAATGGTAGTTGCTAGTTATTTCTTTTTGTTTGCTTAAAAAAAAAAAGTTTTGTAATTATTTGCCTTGTCTTGCAAAAAGTGGCATATATATACATTCCTACTAATTGACATTCTGACTAAATGGATACTGGTTAACAAACAGCTTCCTACAATTTTGTTACATTAGCATTCAAGGGCCCTCTCTGATTTCCTTATACTAGGACAACTCTGGCTGTGGTTTTTATTATTTCTTTGTGTTCTAAAGGCACATCCACATCTGGCTACATTTTAACCAGAGTAACAGATTCTGCTGAAATGTTGGGGACAGCAGTTCTTTTCTCATCAATTAAATCTTAGAATCAAGAAAATAAAATTGACTTCAGGAGTCATTTATAGACTACACTACAATGTTACTGAATGATGATTTTAACAGATCCTGAAATCGCCAGCAACAGCAAGTTACCCATTTACAACTATAAATTGTCTAAAGTGTTAAAAGAGCTTACATTCTGTTGTACAGGCAACTAACACTTTCATTTAATTTCCATTTCAATTAATCTTTTTTTTTTTTAAGTCAGTCTCACCCTGTCGCCTGGACTGGAGTGCACTGGCATGCTCACAGCTACTCCAGCCTCAGTCTGCTGGGCTCAGGCAATCCTTCCTTCTCAGCCTCCCAAGTAGCTGGGACTACAGGCATGAGCCACCACATCTGGCTAAATTTTTTTTTTTTTGTGGTAGTGACGAGGTCTCGCCATGTTGCCCAGGCTGGTCTCAGACTCCTGGTCTCAGGCAATCCTGTTGCCTCCACCTCTCAAAGTGCTGGGATTGCAGATGTGAGCCACCATGTCCAGCCTCCCCCTGAATTTTTGATAACGGCTGCCAGTGTTGTCTGTTGGTTGTTGGTGAAGTTTTCTTTGGCTGGTCAGAAACTCAGCAGGTGTGAAACAGGGCCCTGTTGTATTCTTCTCACTGGTCTTCTGGAAGGAGATAAGAAAGACACCAGAGATAAAAGGCTTGTACTCTGAATCTGTAGGTTTGTCAGAGATGGGACAAGGGCTCTTGGGTCAGCTGCTCTCTTAAAAGTATGAAAGAAATGCCATAGTCTCACTGCGGGGTGGGGTCCCCTCTAGCCAGACTCGCAATCTCGTCAGCAGACCTTCAGCTTCTCCATGCCCCTTAGTTAGCATCTGGGCTGTGTCCACGTACACCTGGCCTAGAAAATCTGATGCTGGTCACTGCCCTCCATCAGCAAAATTAGATGTCAGGCTCTCTATGGTGGCAAAGACATTGAAGCGTCCCAGTTTCTATCTCTCTACTGCATAAATTTATTACATAATGGAAAAAAGTGAAATATTTCTGAGGCCAGTAGCATCCTGAAGGACTCTATCATGAAGAAAAGTACATAATTATTATTTGCCCGTTTTTTTTTTTTTTTTGAGTTGGAGTCTCACTCTGTCACCCAGACTGGAGTGCAGTGGCCGCTCCCGGCCACCGCAGCCTCAACCTGCTGCGCTCAGGCGATCCTTCCGCCTTAGCCTTCCAAGTAGCTGGAACTACAGGCGCACGCTACCATGCCTGGCTAATTTTTTGATTTATTGTAGAGATGAGGTCTTGCTTGCCCAGGCGGGTCTCGAACCCGCGGGCTCAGACAATCCACTCACCTCAGCCTCCCAAAGGCGCGGGATTACAGGCTGAGCCACCAAGCCCGGCTGCCCGTTTTTTTTTTTTTTTTTTGTGGAAGTCTCACTTTGTCATCCAGGCTGAAGGGAAGTGACATGATCACAGCTCACTGCGGCCTTGACCTCCTGGGCTCAGGTAATCCTTCCACCTCAGCCTCCTGAGTAACTGGACTACAGATGCATGCCACCCTACCCAGTTAAGTTTTTTATTTTTTGTAGAGACGAGGTCTCGCTATGTTGCCCAGGCTGGTCTCAAACTCCTGGGCTCAAGCGATCCTCCTGCCTTGGCCTCTCAGACTGCTGGAATTACAGGCATGACCTACCACTCCTGACCTAATAAAAATTAAAAATAAATTAGAAATAAATAAATAAGCCCAGGTACGGTGGCTCACACCTATAATCCCAGCACTTTGGGAGGCCAAGGTGAGAGGATTGCCTGAGCCCACGGGTTTGAGATCAGCCCAGGCAATTTGGTGAGACTTCATCTCTACAATAAATCAAAAAATTAGCCAGACATGGAGGTGCATGCCTGTAGTTCTAGCTATTTGGAAGGCTGAGGCAGAAGGATCACCTGAACCCAGCATGTCGAGGCTGTGGTGGCCATGAGTGTGCCATTGCACTCCAGCCTGGGTGACAGAGTGAGTCTCCAACTAAAAAATAAATAAATAAATAAATAAATAAATAGTGTATATGTCTGGGGTACAATATGATGTATCTTATATATACATTGTAGAAAGCTTCAACAAGCTAATTGACATACCTATCACCCTAAAGGATTCCATCATGAAGAAAGATGTGTCTGCCTTTCTTTTTCACCTTTTTGATCTGATGATAGACACAGACCAGCTTAATCAATGGAGTATGGTGTTGCCTCCTCCCTGGACAGCTCTTCAGAGTCATTTCGTGTCACTTGGCCTCAAACCCATCATCTAAAAGCCAAGGCAAGTACGTAATACTTCCCCTGCCCACAGAGGGATGCTGTGAACATCAAATCAAAGGTGAAAGAGTGCCAACAGGATCCCTGAGCCTCAGACTGCCCAAATGTTAGTCATGTCAAACAAGTAGTCCGTTTCAGGTGCCCTTTTAGGCAAATGGACTGCAAGCATAGAAAAGATCTCCCTGGGGGTGTGATAACTTTTTGATGAGGCAAAGA
Organism: Tarsius wallacei; assembly: GCA_963574415.1. Taxonomy (NCBI): domain Eukaryota; kingdom Metazoa; phylum Chordata; class Mammalia; order Primates; family Tarsiidae; genus Tarsius; species Tarsius wallacei. The sequence goes on from CAUYQG010155401.1 coordinate 33,041, forward strand.
GACGGGATTACAGGATAGGGGCCTCAAGATTCCTTCATCTAGGATCTGCTTATTCCAGAGCCAGGAATGCTGTCGGCCTTTGAAAGCTAATGAGGCCAGGCCAACTGCAGTGGTTCCGCCTATAATCCCAGCACTTTGCAAGGCCAAGGTGAGAGGATTGACTGAGCCCAAGGGTTCGAGACCAGCCAGGGCAACTTGGCAAGACCTCATCTCTACACTAAACCAAAAAATTAGCTGAGCATGGTGGCACATGCCTGTGGTTCCAGCTACTTGGAAGACTGAGGTAGAAGGATTGCCTGAGCCCAGCAGGTCAAGGCTGCGGTGGCTGTGAGCATGCCACTGCACTCTAGCCTGGGTGACAGAGTGAGAATCTGACTCAAAAAAAAAAAAATGCTAACGAGGCCAAGTCAGTCGAGCCTCTTCCTCTCTGCCTCTTCCTCCCACTCCCAACACACGCAGAGGAGGTATGAATACCACTGCCCTTTACCTGTTCTCTGCCTTCCCCTCCCCTCTGGTCTGTCTACATGGAGACCTAAGTGGCAAATCTGGGTCTTCTCACACAGGTTCTTGACAGCTGGTCCACAATTGAGGGTGAAAGACCACAATTGAGAGAGAACAAAGGGGTTTATAAGCTCCCCCAAAATCACCAAGAAAGATCTAGGAAAGATTCCACAATCCTCCTCTCTCCATGGCCCCAGATGACTGTACTGTGACTTCCCTGTCCTAGAGGGCAGTCTGGATTCTGTGTGACCCATCTACACACGAGGCATGCGCATCTGATTTGCAGGCACATAGACAACCTCCTCTCTCACCTGTGCTCAGTGTGAACCTCCAGGGCCCCGGAGGAACAAAAGCCACATTCCAGGCTGTGAGGAAGGTGAGCACCTTGCAGCCCAGCTGCTCCTT
>CAUYQG010155402.1:0-24326 GCA_963574415.1 Tarsius wallacei
GGCGCACGCTACCACATCCGGCTAATTTTTTTGATTTATTGTAGAGATGAGATCTCACCAAGTTGCCCAGGCAGGTCTCGAACCCACGGACTCAGGCAATCCACTCACCTCAGCCTCCCAAGGCGCGGGATTACAGGCTGAAAGCATTGACATGGCACAACTACTCAGGAGGCTGAGGCAGGAGGACCCCTTGAGGCCAGGATAGCCACTGCACTCTAGCATGAACAATATAGTGAACCATCATCTCTAAAAAATTTGTTTTAATTAAAACACACACGACCGGGGGTGGTGGCTCAAGCCTGTAATCCCAGCACTTTGGGAGGCCAAGGCGAGAGGATTGCATGAGTCCAGAGGTTCAAGACCAGCCTGGGCAACTTGGTGAGACCTCATCTCCACAATGAATCAAAAAATTAGCTGGACATAGTGGTGCAACTTTGGTTCCAGCTATTGGAAGGCTGAAGCGGAAGGATCGCCTGAGCCCAGCAGGTCAAGGCTGCAGTGGCCGTGAGCGTGCCACTACACTCCAGCCTAGGTGACAGAGTGAGACTCCAACTCAATAACAATAATAATAATAATAATAATAAATACTATTAACAATATTAACAAAAATCTTTAAGACTTATGAGATGTATCAGGCAGTAACTGACAGGAAATTGGGAAATCAGAGAAGTAATCACAGTACTTTTTTTTTTTTGAGTTGGAGTCTCACTCTGTCACCCAGACTGGAGTGCAGTGGCACACTTCCAGCCACCGCAGCCTCGACCTGCTGGGCTCCGGCGATCCTTCCGCCTCAGCCTTCCAAGTAGCTGGAACTACAGGCGCGTGCTACCACACCCAGCTAATTTTTTATTTATTGTAGAGATGAGGTCTCGCCAAGTTGCCCAGGCGGGTCTCGAACCCGCGGGCTCAGGCAATCCACTCACCTCAGCCTCCCAAGGTGCGGGATTACAGGCTGAGCCACCGAGCCCAGCTTATTTATTCCTTTAGATCCAATAATATTTGCTTTACCTATCTGGGTGTGCTCGTGTTGGGTGTATATAAGTATTTATTGTCTCTGCAATAAATAAATAGATAAACAATAGCCAGATGTGGTAGCGTGCGCCTGTAGGTCTGGCTACTTGGAAGACTGAGGCTGAAGGATTGCCAGAGCCCAGCAGGTCGATGCTGGGGTGGCTGTGTGTTCCACTGCACTCCAGCCTGGGTGACAGAGTAAGACTTTGACTCAAAAAAAAGAGAACTTCTAAGATAATCAACCAAAGAAATACAAATTATTATTTAAAAATTAGTATAGAGGGAAAAGGAATTATAAAAAGTAGTGAATCTGAAAGACAATGAATGGGAGAAAAAGAAAAATAGAATAGGTAGCAGAAATAGAAAATAAAAAACATAAGATGGTGGATTCTATCTCAGAAAGAACATTAATTTCATTACATGTATATGGACTAAATATGAAAAGATTTGACAGATTGGATTTTTAAAGGTCCAACTATGATTGGATATTTACAATATACATTTAAGATATACGAATATGGAAAGGCCGAAAATAGGATGAGAAAGGACATAAAATACGAATCAAAATAAAGCCGGTGTACCTCTCAGTATTAGATGAAATATAATTTAAGACAAACATTACTCTGTATAAAGAGATTTTTAGTGATAAAGGGTTTAATTCACTAGAAAATCCTAAACTTTCCTAACAACATAGCCTCAAAATGTATACAGCAAAAATTGACAAAACTAGGAGGAAAACTAGATAAGTCAACAATCAGCAGAAATTTTAACCTCTTTCTCAATAAGTGTTAGAGACAACAGAAAAAAAAATAGATATATAGAATATTTTAAAAACACACAAAAATTAATCTCATGAGCTTCTATAGAACACTGTATCCACTAGTTTCAGAATACACAGTCCATTCAATCACAGACAGCATGTTTGAAATAATTGAACTTAATATTCTGGGCCATAAGCAAGTACAGGCATACCTCACAGATAATGCAAGTTTGGTTCCAGACCACCACAATAAAGCGAAGGTCACAGTAAAGCAAATCACAAAGCTTTTGGTTTCCCAGTCCCTAGAAAGGTTATGTTTATACTATATTATAGCCTATTAAGTGTGCAATAGCACTATGTCTAAAAAAGGGCATGCCTTAATTAAGCATACTTTATTGTTAAAAATGCTAATGACCATCTGAGCCTCCAGCAGGTCATGATCTTTCTGCTCGTGGAGAGTCTTGCCTCGATGTGGATGGCTCCTGACCGATCAGGGTGGTGGTTGCTGAAGATTGGGGTGGCTGTGGCAGTTTCTTCCAACAAGACAACGATGAAGTTCACCACATCGATTGACTCTTCCTCTTATTAAAGATGTATCTGTAGCATGCGGTGCTGTGTGTGATAACATATGAACTTCTTTCAAAATTGGAGTCAGTCTTCTCAAACTCTGCTGCTGCTTTATCAACTAAATTTATGTAAGATTCTAAATCTTTTGTTGTTATTTCAACAGTATTCACAGCATCTACACCAGGAATAGATTCCACCTCAAGAAACCATTGTCTTTGCTCATTTATAAGAAGCGACTTCTCTTTTGTATTTTTGTTTGTTTGAGTTGGAGTCTCACTCTGTTGCCCAGACTGGAGTGCAGTAGCATACTCCTGGCCACTGCAGCCTCAACCTGCTGAGTTCCGGTGATCCTTCCACCTCAGCCTTCCAAGTAGCTGAAACTATAGGCACACGATACCACGCCCGGCTAATTTTTAATTTATTGTAGAAATGAGGTCTCGCCAAGTTGCCCAGGCTGGTCTCAAACCCACGGGCTCAGGCAATCTACTTGCCTTGGCCTCCCAAAGTGCTGGGATTACAGGCTGAGCCACCGAGCCCGGCCCGACTTCTCTTTTGTTCACTTTTTATCATTAGATTGCCACTATTCAGTCACATCTTCAGGCTCTACTTCTTCTCTCTCGCTCTCTCTTTTTCTTTCTTTTTTGTTAAGTTAATGTCTCACTCTGTTACCCATGCTGGAATGCCCTGGCATGATCATGATCGTGAGCCACAGCAACCTCAACCTCCTGGGCTCAGGCGAGCCTTTCATCTCAGCATCCTGAGTAGCTGGAACTACAGGTGCATGCCACCAAGTTTGTCTAATTTTTTAATTTTTTTGGTAGAGACAAGGTTTTGTCATGTTGCCCAGACTGGTCTTGAACTACTGGGCTCAAGCAATCCACCAGCCTCGGGCTCCCAGAGTGCTGGATTACAAGTGTGAGTCACTGCACCGGGCTTCAGGCTCCACTTCTAATTATAGTTCTCTTGCTATTTCCACCACATCTGCAGTTACTTCCTCCACTGAAGTCCTGAATCCCTCAGTCATCCGTGAGGGTTGGAATCAACTTCTTCCAAATTGTTGTTAATGTTGATATTTCAACCTCCCATGAATCACAAATGTTCTTAACGGCATCTAGAATGGTGAAAGGTCCAGAAGGTTTTCAATTTACTTTGCCCAGATCCAACAGAGAAATCACTATATGTGGCAGCTATAGCCTTACAAAATTGGAATTATTCTGTGATCCATGGGCTGTAAAATGGATGTTGTGTTAGCAGGCATGAAAACATTAATCCGTTTTGTATATCTCTATCAGAACTCTTGGGTAACCAGTTGCATTGTCAATGAGCAGTAATATCTTGAATCTTTTTTTTTGAGCAGTAGGTCTCAATGGTGGGCTTAAAATATTCAGTCAACCATGCTGTAAACAGGTGTGCTGTCATCCAGGCTTTGTTGTTTCATCTATAGAGCACAGACCAACTAGATTTAGCATAATTCTTAAGGACACTATAATTTTTGGAATGTAAGTGAGCATTGACTTCAACTTAGTCACCAGTTGGATTAGTCCCCAACAAGAGAGTTGGCCTGACCTTTGATGCTTGGAAGCTAGTCGTTGCCTTCTCCTAGATGACATCTTCTTCCAATAGAAGACTGTTTTGTCTACATTGAATATCTGGTTTTTTGGGTTTTTTTTTTTCTTTTGAGTTGGACAGAGTCTCACTCTGTCACTCAGGATGGAGTGCAATGGCACACTCACATCCACTGCAGCTTTGACCTGCTGGGCTCAAGGTGGTCCTTCCACCTCAGCCTTCCCAGGAACCAGAGTCACAGGCATGCGCTACCACACCCTGCTAACTTTTTGATTTATTGTAGAGATGAGGTCTCGCCAATTTGCCCGGGCAGGTCTCGAACCCCTGGGCTCAGGCAATCCCCTTGCCTTCACCTCCCAAAGTGCTGGGGTTACAGGGGTGAGCCACTACACCCACCTGAATATCTGTTGTTTAGTGTAGCCGCCTGCATCAGTGATCTTACCTAGATCTTCTGGATAACTTGCTGCAGCTTCTCCATCATCACTTGCTGCTTCGCCTTGCACTTGTATGTTGTGGAGACGCTTCTTTCCTTGAACTCCATGAAGCAACCTCTGCCAGCTTCCACCTTTTCTTTTGCAGCTCCCACACCTCTCTCAGCCTTCATAGAATTGAGAATTAGGGCCTTTCTCTGGGTTAGGCTTTGGCTTCAGGGTGTGTCATGGCTGGTTTTATCTTTTATCCAGACTGCTAACATTTTCTCCATATCAGCAATAAGGCTGTTTGGTTTTCTTATCATTTGTGCAGTCACTGGAGTAGCAGTTTTAATTTCCTTTAATATTTTTTCCTTTGTGTCTACAACTTGTCTCACTGTTTGGTGCAAGAGCCCTAGCTTTCAGCCTATCTCAGCTTTCAACCTGCCTTCCTTAATGAACTTGTAATCATTTCTAACTTTTTATTTAAAGTTAGAGACATGTGATTCTTCCTTTCACTTGAACACTTAGAGGCCATCGTTGGGTTATTAATTAGCCTCATTTCAATGCTGTTGTGTCTCAGGGAATGAAGAATCCCAAGAAGAGGGAGTGAGACCAGGGATCAACTGGTTGGTAGAGCAATCAGAACACAAAAATGCTATATTTAGTAAAATGTGAAATGCAGCGAAGCAGTACTTTGAGGAAAATTCATAACCTTAAATGTATCTCTCTCAAGGAGTTGGAAAAAGAGCAGTAAAATAAATCCAAAAAGGGGAAAAATAATAAAAAGGAAAAAAAATCAAATGGAAAACACATATACAGTCAGGATGATTAACTAAACTAAAGCTGGTTCCTTGAAAAATCTACTAAAATTGTCAAATCTATAGTGATATTGATCAAAGATTTTTAAAAAGATACAAATAGCCAGTATCAGGAACTTCAAAAGGGGAACATTACTACAGGTGCTTCAGATATTAACAGGGTAAAAATTGTATATTAAGAACAAGTTAGGACAGGCTTGGTGGCTCAGCCTGTAATCCCAGCACTTTGGGAGGCTGAGATGAGTGGATTGCTTGAGCCCGCGGGTTCAAGACCCACACGGGCAACTTGGCGAGACCTCGTCTCTACAATAAATCAAAAATTAGCCAGGCGTGGTAGTGCACACCCGTAGTTCTGGCTACTTGGAAGGTTGAGCTGGAAGGATCGCCGGAGTCCAGCAGGTTGAGGCTGCGGTGGCCGGGAGCATGTCACTGCACTCCAGTCTGGGCGACAAAGTGTGACTCAACTCAAAAAACAACACAACTGTAACTTACCAAAAATAACTCAAGATGAAATATAGCATTTAATTAGTCCTAAAACCCTGAAACAAATCAAATCAGTCATTTTTTTTTTGAGTTGGGGTCTTGCTCCATCACCCAGGCTGAAGTGCAATGGTGCGATCATATCTCAATGCAGCCTTGAACTCCTGGGCTCAAATGATCTCCCACCTTAGCCTCCTGAGTATTTGGGATTACAGACATGCACCACCACACCTGGCTAATTTTTGTATTTTTTTTTATGGAGACAGGGTCTCTCTATGTTGCCTAGGCTTGTCTCGAACTCCTGGGCTCAAGCAATCCTTTCACCTCAGCCTCTCAAAGAGCTGGGATTACAGGTGTGAGGCACAAGGCTTGGCCTCAAATCAGTAACTGTATTTATTTATTTATTTATTTTGAATCAGGGTTTCACTCTGCCCAGGCTGGAGTGCAGAGGCATGATCATGGCTACACAGCCCTGACCTTCTGGGTGATCCTTCCACCTCAGCCTTCCAAGTAGCTGGAACCACACGCATGCGCCACCACAACCGGCCTAATTTTTAAATTTTTTTGTAGAAATGACGTCTTGCTATGTTGCCTAGGCTGGTTTCTAACTCCTGACCTCAAGGAATTCTCTGCCTTGACCTCCCAAAGTGCTTGGATTACAGGTAAGATGCTACATCTGGCTCAAATCAGTAAATTTTAAATGATTGACTATGTAGAAAATTCTGGGTCCAGATGGTATCACTGGCAAGTTCTGCTAAACATTTAAGGAAGAAATAATTCAATCTCATGCTACCATGCCCAACTTTTTTTTATTATAGAAATGAGGTCTCACTAAATTGCCCAGGCTGGTCTCAAACCCCTGAGCTCAGGCAATCATCTCACCTCAGCCTCCCAAAGTGCTGAGATTACAGGCTTGAGTCACCACACCTGGCCAAGATGTTTCTTTCTTAGTCTAAAAGGAAAGGAAAACTATCGAAGAACTCTTTATGTGTAAGAGAGCTAACTGGACCAAAATTCAAAACCTCCTTCACATATTTACTGTGTAACTTGGGCAATTTACTGTCTCTCTGATCTTGAGTTCTCTCAAGTGTTAGGAAGATGGAAAAGAGAGAGAGATGTAGTCTAAGAAGGAGATTGAAGAGATGCTGAAATGTCCCCCATCTTACACCCCCGCCCTTGTAGATTCCAAAAGAGGGGTTGAGAGATTCTCTCAAAGACGCTGAGTGGCGTGATCCCAAATAACTTTTTATACCTTCCACAGACAGTGCCCACCCTTAATTCCTTGATCCAATGGTTTGTGTATGACCTATATCAAAAATCCTCTTCAGGAGTGGAGGGAGGGGCTAGGCATCCCAGACTTCCTGAAGTTATTCTCTCTTCTCTCCTTCTTTACGATGCCTTGCTGGTAATACAGTTTGAAACAGAGCAGGACTTCATAAACTGTGTCCTGACTTCCAGGGGTCAAAACTTTCCCTGAAATTATCCATAAAGGTTTGTCTGCATGCATTTTTCTTTTGGGAAAGGACTTATAGCTTTCATTATATTCTCAAAGGATTATTTCACTTTTAAAAGACAGAACTCCAAATCGGCTAAAGGAAAAAAAAGGTTGTGTGAGTGTGTGTGTGTGTGTGTGTGTGTGTGTGTGTGTGTGTAATTTATTGCCTCATGTAACTGAAAAGTTGTGGTTAGCCCAGAACTTCAGATATGGCTGGATCAGGCATTCATCAGAAATGTGCATCTCTGAGCCCTGTTTTCCTGTGATTGACTTAATTTTCACATAGGCTCTGCCTCATGGTGGAAATATGACCCTCTCAGCATTGATGGGCTCATATCCAACCAGCTTAGCAATGCTAGCTTAATTCTGTGCTTTGGCCTGGTTGTGTCATAGTGACCATTCATGGGCCAATTGGTGTGGCTGAAGATAATAAATTCCCTGATTCACCAAGCCTGAGCTATGTCCCTGTTTCTCAATGGGGAGGATCAGTCCCATCCAAATCACCTGGGCTATTTCAAAGGAAGGGTGGTCTGCAAACAAACATGGAGATGCCTTTGTAGAAATTGGAAGGCGTGTAGTTTTCTGTTGTTGCTACAACAAATTGCTGCAAACTTAGCAACCTAAAACAACACAAAGGTATTATCTTACAGCTCTGTAGTTCAGAAGTCACACATGACTGTCATGGGACTAAAATTAAGATGTCGGCAGGCCTGCATTTCTTTCTGGAGTTTCTGGGGGCAAATCTGTTTCACTGCCCTTTCCAGTTTTTAGAGGCTGCCTGCATTCCTTGGCTGATGGCTTCTTCTTTCATTTTTCAAAGCAGCTTCTATCGTCACATTTTCCTCTGATTCTTTTCTTCTGGCTTCCCTCTTCTACTTTTAAGGGCTCTGTGATGACTTTGGGCCCACATAGGTTATCTAGGATCCTCGACCTATCTGAAAGTCAGCTGATTAGAACTTAATTCCATCAGCAGCCTTGACTCCCCTTTGCCATGTAACCAGACACATTCACAGGTTCTGGGGATTAGGACATCTTTGAGGAGCCTTTATTCTGCCTACCATGAGAGGTATATGTGCCAGGGAGGCATCTACAAAACCACAGCCTGACTCATGAATTAGGAGCAAGGTTAGGGGTAGCAGAAGCTGGGAAATGGAAGGGAAGGGGATTCCTTTTTTTTTTTTTTTTTAAATTGAGTTGGGGACTCACTCTGTCACCTAGGCTGGAGGGTAGCGGCACACTCACGGCCACCCCAGCATTGACCTGCTGGGCTCTGGGGATATTTCCACCTCAGCCTTCCAAGTAGCTGGAACTACAGGTGCACGTTACCACATCTGGCTAATTTTTTATTTATTGTAGAGATGATATCTTGCCAAGTTGCCCAGGCTGGTGTCAAACCCATGGGCTCAGGCAATCCACTCACCTCGGCCTCCCAAAGTTCTGAGCCACTGAGCCTGGCTGGGGATTCATATTTAATTGAACACAGACTAGCTGTCAGACACTGCTCTTGAAAGTTTACAAACATTATAATTTACTTTTGTTAACTATAAATGAATATCCCTATTTTGCAGATGAGAAAACAGAGGTTTAGAGTGATAGAGTGACTTGTCTAGTGTCACACAGCTGGCAGCAGGATTTGAATTCAAACCTGTCTGCCTCCAAGGACATTTAAAATAGAGCCTTATGTTTATATTCATAGTATGCATGTATATATCCTCATATATATTTCTTCCTTTTAGAAAATTATTTTTAATTTGTACAAGTAATGTATGGATAGATTATCCTTGCTTCTTAAATAAAGTGTTACAGTGCCGGGTGCAGTGGCTCATGCCTGTAATCGCAGCACTTTGGGAGGCTGAGGTGAGAGGATTGCCTGAGCCCAGGGATTTGATACCAGCCTGGGCAGCTTGGCAAGATTTTGTCTCTACACTAAATAAAAAAAGATTATCCTAGCATGGTGGCATACACCTGTAGTTCCAGCTACTTGGAAGGCTGAGGCAGAAGGATCACCTGAGCCTAGCAAGTCGAGGCTGCAGTGGCCTTGAGCATGCCACTGCACTCCAGCCTGGGTAACAGAGCAAGACCCTGACTAAAAAAAAAAAAAAAGTGTTACAGATAAAGCTAAGGTTTCCTTTGATCACCTCTCTTTAACCTAGATCTCTTCACTGGAAATAATCACTGTTATGAGTTTATGGTTGATCCTTTCAGATCTTTGTCTAAGTGTGTGTGTGTGTGTGTGTGTGTGTGTGTGTGTGTGTGTGCGCGTGCGCACATGCACACGCATACATGGCAATAACAATATAATGTATGCATAGTACTGTATAGTAGATGAGTAGTATTGTTTTGGGCAAGCATGTGCGTGTCTTTTAACATAAATGGGATCATACTGTACATATTGTTCTGCAGCTTGCTTTTTTAACTCAACAATATGTCTTGGAAATCTATCCAGATTTATTTAAAGAGCTCTGTCCTGTTCCTTTTAAGAGCTGCAGTGGTATTCCATAAAACTCGGGGTTTCTTTGTCCATTCTCCTATTGCTGGACATTTGGATTATTCTTAGTTCCTTTGCTCTTATAAACAGTGTTGCTGTGAACATCTTTATATAGGGTTCCTTGGGTACATTTCTGATAAGAAGAGGTAGAATTATTGGGTTACATGAATGTATTCATTTTAATTTTCACAAACACTTCCCGTAACTGTCAACTATTGCTATATAACAAATGCCAAAAACTCGGCAACTTCAAACAGTCATCATGTGTCATTGACAGAGTCTGGCTTGTCTAGGGCTGGTCTGGTTGAAGCTGCAGGTCTGCGAGCTGTGGTCTGCTCCAAGTGTCACTCTCCCTTGGAGAGGCTACTGAGGAGAGCCTCTCGTGGTGACACAGGGGCCCAGAGGACTAGGGGCAACATGCAAGGCCTCTTAAGGCCTCCACTCAGAATCGGCATACTTGCTCCTACACATGCCATTGGCTAAAGCGAGTCATGTGACCCTGGGCAGAGTTAAGAGGCAGCACTTAAAACACTAGTCAACTTCGTTTTTGCCAATCCTGTGGGGGAAATAGATATTGATTTTCTTTTCCAAAAATGCTCGTATGGCTACTATCAGCCAAGAGGCAGCACAATGTAGCTAAAAAAGCACCAGATGAAGAGCCTACAACCTTTAACCCCTGTGACCACTCCCTGTGATGCTTTATTTTGTTTTATTTTGTTTTGTTTGAGGCAGGGTCTCACCCTGTTGCCCTGGTTGCCAGGCTGGAATACACAGTACAATCCTGGCTCACTGCAGCCTTGACTTCTTGGACACGAGTAATTCTCTCATCTCAGCCTCCTGAGTAGCTAGGACTATAGGTGTGTGCCACTGTCCCTGGTTAACATTTTGATTTTTACTTTTTGTAAAGATCAGGTATCACTATATTGCCCAGACTGGTCTCGAACTTCTGGGCTCAAGCAATCCTCCGACCTCAGCCTCCCAGAGTGCTGGGACTACGGGCATGAGCCCCTGCACCTGTCTGACTTCCAGTGATTTTTAACGTTGCTTCCTCTGTACAGATCTCAGCTTACCTTTCTGTAAATGAGCATGGGAGCCCAGGGTTGGAATTCCAGTAGCTCTGTGTGCTTGTTTTATGTGAGTTTGGGCAAATTGCTTAATGTCTCCTAATTGCCATGATCTAAACTGTAGAATGGTATCAATAAACTCGGCGTTCTCTACTTCATGTAGCAGAGTCCTCTAAAATTCTGTATGTACAGTTGGCATGGAGATGCGAAGCACTGCTGATTCAACCCTTCATTTGGGAGTTAGGTACCTACACTCAGAGGGGAAGTGAGAGTGTGCTGAGCAGGATGAGAAGGTAGCAAGAGTTGGCAGGCAGTCCCTCGCAGCATCAGTGGCTTCTGTTACACTTGCAAGGAACAGAACCCCAGTGCAAACTGGTTTAAGCAAACAAAGGGTAGAGAGTGCATGTTGCTCGTCTCATGTAACTGAAACATTCAGTTCTAGTGTCGGCATCAGGAACAGCTGGATCAGGCACTCAGACTCTGTCAGAAATGTGTCCCTGCATAGCTCCTCTCTGCTTTCTCCTGTGTTGTCTTCATTCTTATGGTGGCAGGCTCACCAGGTGCCGTATGGGAAAATTACCAAAAAAAAGGAGAGGGGGGCCAGAGGAGACAGATTGCAAAAAGCCATTAACTCTGGGTGGACACATTTCAAAGAGGTGGCCAGTCACAGTGGCTTATGCCGGTGATCCTAGCCCTTAGGGAGGTTGAGGTGGAAGGATTGCTTAAGCCCAGGAGTTCAAGACCAGCCTGAGTGACAGTTGAGACCCCAACTCAAAAAAAAAAAAGAAATTTCCAAAATCAATCTTCTATCTGGCTGGTACAGTTCTGCATCCAGGATACAAGGTTTGACAAGAGGAACACAGGCTGAATGTGTGCAGAGCACAAATGGCCCGAACGTGGACAGCAGCCCTGTGTATAGCAAGATGGTGGCTGGCAGCTCCAGGCTGCATTTCTATCAGCTGACCAACTCAGTGAACTAACACCTTTTTTCTAGGAACCCCAGAAGAGCTCCCTGAGGTTTGTTCCCACTGGCCAGGAGAATTCAGTGCCAGGTGTGGGGGTCATGCACCAAAATCATAGACAGAAAGGACAGGAAGAGTTCCCCAGAGGAAAATTACAGTGCCATTGCCGGAAAGAGGAAGAAAGGCATGCTGGGCCAACGAGACAGTGGGTCCCCACGCCACTTCCTCAAGGAGACTTCAGTCTAGCAGGGGGAATCATACAAAAGTGGCTTACCTGGAGACTTACATTGGATTCAAAAGGGCACAGAGGATAGCTATTCCAAATGCCCTATTATGTGTTATTCATTTGCATTTTTTAGAGATGGAGTTTCACTATGTTGCCCAGGCTGGCTTTGAACTCCTGGGCTCAAACAATTCTCCCGCATAGCTGGGACTACAGGCACATGCCATCATGTCCAGCTCCAACTCCCCTATTTTAAAGATGGGAAAACTGAGGTTATTAGATCCTTCATTGAAGGTGGCACAAGCCTGTAGTCTCAGCTACAGTGGGAACTGCTTGAGCCCAGGAGTTCAAGGCCAGCCTGGGCAACATAGTGTGACTCTTGTCTCTTAAAAAGTTTAAAAAAAAAAAATTATTAGTTGAGGTAGGTAAGTCAGTCTACTAGACTATATTGTAAACTTCCTGAGGGCAGTTTGATATTCACCACTGTTTTGTCCATCATTATATTGTGAGCAACCAGCATAGAACTTAGTCCAAATTTGAGATGAATGTATGAATGATTAATAAATGAGGCAGGAGTGATTAGACATGAAAACAGGATACAGGTAAAGCATATTCCATTAATTTCTAACATTGGTTTTCAAATTGGCTATAACAAATCCTATGATATACATCTTTGTGTATATATGTTTGTCTACCTCTGATTATTTCCTTAATATAAGTTCCCAAGTTGAATTAATGGGTCATTAACAAAACTTTTCTGCAAAAGCTAAAGTGATTTTCACATTAAGTGTTTCATTTAGTTCGCTTTGATAAAAAGCCCAAGGGCATGGCATTAAAACAATTTAGTGACTCTTTCTTCTGCCCATCAAATAAGCAACAAATGTTTCAAGGTTCTACTGAATGCTAGTGAGAGGCAGCAAAACAGACATTCGTGCTGATACATAGTTGTTAGAATGTAAATTGCCACCACCATTTTGGAAAGCAGTTTGGCAGAAGATGTCAAATACAGGAAAAATATTCATGCCCTTAAATGCAGCGGATTCCCAGGCCTGGGACACCACCTGAGAGTCAGACTTCTTTTTTTTTTTTTTTTGAGTTGGAGTCTCACTCTGTCACCCAGGCTGGAGTGCAATGGCACGCTCACGAACACCCCAATGTTGATCTGCTGGGCTCCGGTGATCCTTCCGCCTCAGTCTTCCAATAGCTGGAACTATAGGTGCACACTACCATGCCCGGCTAATTTTTGATTTATTGTGGAGACAAGGTCTCTGACAAGTTTCTTGGGCTGGTCTCGAACCTGCAGCTTCAGGCAATCCACTCGCCTTGGCCTCCCAAAGTGCTGGGATTACAGGCTGAGCCACCGAGCCTGGCCAAAATCAGAGATTTCTATACAAAGAGGTCCATCATGATGTTACTTACAGTAGTTTCTTAAAAATAAAAATTGCCAGCCAGGCGCAGTGGCTCACACCTGTAATCTCAGCACTTTGGGAGGTCGAGGCGAGAGGACTGCCTGAGCCCAGGAGTTCGAGACCAGCTTGGGCAACTTGGTGAAACTTCATCTCTACAATAAATCAAGAAATTAGCTGGGTGTGGTGGTGTGCACCTGTGGTTCCAGCTACTTGGATGGCTGAGGCGGAAGCATCACTTGAGCCCAGCAGGTCAAGGCTGTGGTGGCCGTGAATGTGCCAGTGCACTCCAGTCTGGGCAACAGAATGAGACTCTGACTCAAAAACCAACCAACCAAACAGAGAAAATAAAATAAAATTGACGGGGCATGGTGGCTCAAACCTGTAATTCCAGCACTTTGGGAGGCTGAGGTGAGAGGATTGCCTGAACCCAGGGGTTCGAGACCAGCCTTGTCAACTTGGTGAGACCTCGTCTCTACAATATATCAAAAAAAATTAGCCAGATATTAGTGTATACCTGTAGTTCCGGCTGCTTGGAAGACTGAGGCAGAAGGATCGCTGAAGCCCAGCAGTTCGACACTGGGGTGACCATGAGCATGCCACTACACTCCAGCCTGGGTGACAGAGTGAGACTCTGACTCAAAAAAAAAAAAATTACCAGAGTATCCAACTAGAAGAAACTGGTTACATTAACTGTGCTACATCCACTTGGTAGAATATTACACAGCCATTTGCAAATGACATTTTGAAGAATGTATGTCAGCATGGAAATGTGGATGAGGTCACATTCAGTGAACAAAAGCAGAATGCAACCATTTTATGAAGAGTCTAGGTATGCTTTTTTCTTTTTCTTATTGATTAGAAGAAATTCTTCACATATCTTAGATAAGAACCTAACCCTTATTAAGAAAACGAAAAGACAAACAGCAGATGGTGAAAATTTTCACATGACATAGACAGTTGTCCCTTGGTACTCATGGAGGTTGACTCCAGGACCCTCTCTGACAATGCAACCTGCAAGTTCTCCACTTCTCGCCAATGTTTGGTGGGGTTCATCTTTTTAACTTTAGCCATCCTAGTTAAGGTAAAATGCCATTTTGTTATGCCACTTTATTTGCAACTCTCTGATGACTAATGATATTGAATCTTTTTTATGTGCCTATTGGTCCGTGATATATTTTCCTTTGTAAAGTGTCTGTTCTCCTATTTTGCCTTTATTTTTATTGGTTTATTCTTTTTTTTATTATGGACTTTTAGAATTTCTTTATATAGTCTGAATTTATTTTTTTTATCAGGTGTATGTATTGTAAATATTATCTCCAGGTCTGTGGCTTGCCTTTTCATTTACTTAATGGTGTTTTTTGATAAGCAGAAGTTTTAAATTTGATTAAGTCTAATTAATCAAATTTTTATGATTATTATTTCTCTGTCCTGTAAGAGATCTTTGTCTCTCCATGGTTGCAGAAATATTCACCTATATTTTTTTCCCAGTGCTTTACAATTTTAGTTTTGATATGTAGGTTCACGATCCAGTTTGTGTATGGTATGAGGTAGGGGTTGAAGTCAGTGATTTATCTACTTGTTCCAGGCTTTATTTCCCCATCAGTGAATTGTTTTGACTGCTGTGTTGAAAATAATTTGTGGCCAGGCTCAGTGGCTCAGCCTGTAATCCCAGCACTTTGGGAGCCGAAGCTAGTGGATTGCCTGAGTCTGTAGGTTCGAGTCCAGTCCGGGCAACTTGGTGAGACCTTGTCTCTACAATTAAAAAAAAAATTAGCCAGGCATGGTAGTGTGCACCTGTAATTCTGGCTACTTGAAAGGCTGAGGCAGAAGGATCACCAGAGCCCAGTAGGTCCACACTGGGGTGGCTGTGAGTGTGCCACTGCACTCCAGCCTGGGCGATGGAGTGAGACTCCAACTCGAAAAAAAGATAGTTTTACAGTGTTTTCCTGTACCTATTGAGATAATCATATGACTTTTCCTCTCTTGTGTTATGTGCTGAATTACTTTCGCTGTTTTTGAATGTTAAACAAATCTTGCTTTCCTGGTCTAAATCCCACTTGCTTATGATGCGTTAACCTTTTCATATATTACTATTTTGACTGTCTAATATTTTATTAAGGACTTTTCCATCTGTGTTCATGAGGGATATTGGTCTATAATTTTCTTTTCTTGTAATGTCAGGTATGGGTATCAGGATTATGCTGCCTTGTAAAATAATTTTGGAAGTGTTTTTTTTCCTCCTTTGTTTTCTGAAAGAGTTTGCATGAAGTCTAGAATTTTCCTTTGATTCTTCTTTATAGTTTCTGTGTCTCTGCTAAGATCTTCTGTCTTTCACTCACTGTGACACCTTTTCCTTTAAGTCCTTAGACATATTTTAAAGTTCTTGTCTCTCAATTCCAACATCTGGGTTATCTTGAGGTCTGTTTCTGTTGACTGCTTTTTTTTTGTCTCTGTTTTGGGACTCATTTTTCTGTTTCTTTTCATGTTTCTTTGCATGTTTAACTATATGTTGACTATGTGGATGGTGCCTAGTATGGAACATGAGTTATGCTGTCTTTCTTTAAAAAGTGTTGAGTGCCGGGCTAGGTGGCTCAGCCTGTAATCCCGCGCCTTTGGGAGGCTGAGGTGAGTGGATTGCCTGAGGCCGCGGGTTCGAGACCCGCCTGGGCAAGCAAGACCTCATCTCTACAATAAATCAAAAATTAGCTGGGCGTGGTAGCGCGCGCCTGTAGTTCCAGCTACTTGGAAGGCTGAGGTGGAAGGATCGCCTGAGCCCAGCAGGTCGAGGCTGCGGTGGCCGGGAGCGGCCACTGCACTCCAGTCTGGGTGACAGAGTGAGACTCCAACTAAAAAAAAAGAAAAAAAGTGTTGAGTTTTGTTCTGAAAGGCAGTTCCTGGCAGATATTTTGGACCCAGTCAGGCTTAGTTTTTTACTCATCGTTAGGACAGGTCTGCTTTAGTTTTGTTCTTATTGCCAGGATGTGGCCCTTACCAGAGGGAATGGGCCTTACTCCTGAAGCACGGCCTCTCTGAGTTTTTACAGAGTGCCTGGGGGACTAGTGATGCCCTTCCATTCTGGCTGGGCTGGAACCTCCATGGCTTTCTCTAGCACTGCATGATGTCTTTCATTTCTTTTGGGCTCTCAACTCTGTCCTAGCTTCTACCTACTGGGCCCCATGGAGCCTTGCCCTCTGCAGACCCTATCCAGTCCTTAGCCAAGGACCTGTGGCGAGCCCCCACATACTTCTGGGTGCCTGCCTCATGCAGCCCCCACTTCTCTACTTTCCTGTGCCACAGATCCCAGTCCCTCCAGTCACCTCCAAGGCCCTCTCTCTGCCTCTTGGGCTTAGCTCCATTTCCCTGCATGCGGCAGGGATAGGGCTACCTGTCAGGAACCTGGGCGAATGTGGGGGCTGGTCCTCGGCAATTTTCTTCTCTCAGGTATCAGTCCTTTTCCCATGTTCAGTGCCTGAAAACAGTGGACTCCTATATTTTATCCAGTTGTATAGTTGTTTCCTTCAAGAGGACACGTCTGGTGCCAGTGACTCCATCATGGCCATGAGCAGGACTTCCCAGAGTGTTACATTTGTAAGAAAAAAGCCTTGGGATTCAATTTAGTCCCAAACAGCTTGGCGGGGTAGAGAGAGCATGTGCTTTGGAGTCAAATAGAGCAGGCTTGATTGGGATGCACACTCTAACGCTTCATTGCTGTGTAGTCTTGTGTAAGTTTAAGTCTTGACTTGAGCCTCCTTTGTAAATTAGGGAGGATGATAGTGCTTTCCTTGCAGGGCTGTATGTAGGGTTAGCAATCTGAGGGCTTATCTAGTAGAGCAGACCAACAGAAACAAGGGATCCTTTGTTATGCTGAGGGATGATTCTGTTTCAAGAAAATTATTTAGATCTGGCACAGTGGTTCACACTTGTAATCCCAGCACTTTGGGAGGCCGAGGTGGGAGGATCAGGATCACAGGGTTCGGAAGTGAGAGGATCCCTTGAGGCCAGGAACTTGAGACCAACTTGGGCAACAAAGCGAGACCCCCATCTCTACAAAAAATAGAAAAGTCAGCCAGGAGTGGTGGTGCACAGCTCTAGTTCCAACTACTTGGGAGGCTGAGGTGGGAGGATTGCTTGAGCCCAGGAGTTTGAGGCTATTGTACGTGATCCAGCCTGGGCAATAGACTGAAACCCTGGCTCAAAAAAAAAAAAAAAAAGAAAGAAAAGAAAAGAAAAGAATAGTAAAGTACAGAGAAGACGGGATGAATTGTGTATTGTATTTAACAAACTTAATAAAATATACAATTTGCCTGGAATTTTCTAGACACTGGGAACATAGTCATCACTGAGAATAAGCCAGGCCCTTGTTCCCATGGAGCCTGCCTTCTAGTGAAGGAAGACTGTCGGTGAGCGGTAGGGAACCAACAAACAAGAAAGCCTGAGTCGTCAGTGGGTGCCGTAAAGAGAACGGGACACAGCAGGGCCACAAAATAACCAGGAGTGGCTAGGATGGTGTCTTCAAGCAAGGTGGAAAGGAAGGGCCCTTCCAGATAGTGATATTTGAACTGAGACCCGAAAACAAGGAGGTAAAGATCTGGGAGAAGAGTGCCCAGGCAGAGCCACTGGAGCAAAGGCCCTAGGTGGGAAAGAGCTCACTGTCACGGAGAAGCTGAAGCGTGTGAGTGAACGAGAGAGGCAGAGGAAGGTGGAACAGTATGTCAGGTCCAGACCACACGGGACCTTAGAGGCCACGGTAAGGAGAGCAGATTTTACTTTGAGTATGGTAGGAAGTCCTCAGAGTATTTTAGGTTGGGGACTGATGTAATCTGGAACTAATTTGTTTATTTATTTTTTGAGTCAGAGTCTTGCTCTGTTGTTCAGGCTGGAGTGCAGTGGCACGCTAACTGCTACCGCGGCCTCAACCTCCCTGAGCCTTCCAAGTAGCTGGGACACCACCATGCCCGGCTAATTTTTCTTTTTTCTTTTTCTTTTTTTTTTTTTTGAGACAGAGTTTCACTCCATTGGCCAGGCTGGAGTGTAGTGGCACACTCACAGTCACCCCAGCATCAATCTGCTGGGCTCAGACAATCCTTCCACCTCAGCCTTCCAAGTGGCCAGAACTACAGGCACGTGCTACCACACTCAGCTACTTCTTTGTTTAATTGTAGAGAAGAGGTCTCACCAAGTTGCCCAGGCTGATCTCGAACCCGTGGACTCAGGCAATCCTCTCACCTCGGCCTCCCAAAGTGCTGGGATTACAGGCTTGAGCCACCGTGCCCAGCCTTTTTTTTAATTGTAGAAATGAGATCTCACTGAGTTCCCCAGGTTGGTCTGAAACCCCTGGGCTCAAGCAGTCCTCCTGCCTCGGCCTCCCAAAGTGCTGGGATGACAGGCATGAGCCACCGCATCTGGCTGATTTACTTTTTAACAGGTTCACGCTGCTGCTGTGTGGACAATGGCTTGAGGGAGGCCAAAGCAGAAGCAGTGAGGCCAGTGAGGAGGCCTTCAGTCGGCCACGGGAGGGAGGACAGTGGCTTTTGCTGCCATGCTGGCAGAATGGGTGGAAAGAAGGGACTGTTGAAAATGTATTTTAGCGGTAGAACCACAGGACTGGATGATGGGTTCCATATAGAGGATGAGGAAATATATATCATCAGGGCAATTTCTACATCCTTTCCTGAACACCTCAGCAGATAGTGTGGTACAGGGACTGAGTGAGGTAAGGAAGACTGGAAGCAAAGCAGGTATGTGTACAGTGGGGTGGGAGCCTGGGGCCCTGTTTGGGCCCAGTTCCATTTAAGAAGTGAAGATGTCAAGGAGCCATTTGTGTATGTGTAGGTAGGACTGTACAGGGCTCAGGGCGGGGGGCCCATATTGGGAATTGAGTCATCAGCAGACTGGGTTGAAAACCACAGACCTGGGCGAGGTCACCTAGGGAGAGAGTACAGAGCACAGAGGGCATGGACCGTGCGGCTCTCCTCCCATTTAGGGGCCAAGCGAAGGAGGAGAAACCGGCAAAGGCATCTGAGAAGACCCGGCCAAGCGAGGAAGGAGAAAGTTGAAGAGGGTTTGAAGTCACCGAAGCCAAGAGAAGACGAGGTTTCCAGGAGGGACTGTGTCACGTGCTGCTAAGTGGAAGAGTGGGATGAGGATGGAGAAGTGGCCACTGGATTTGCAGTTGAAGGCCATCAGTGGCCTTGACAAGGACAGCTTGGTGGGGTTAGGGATGCATAAGCCCAGCTGGTGCTTGAAGAGAGACTAGGACACGAAGAAGGGGAGATGGTGAGTCTTTAGGAAGTTCTGCTGAGAACAAGAGAATGTGGTGGGAGCTGTAGGAAGACTCGTCTGGGGAACAAAGGAAAGTTTGTTGGGGAGGATTGTTTCTTTATTGGAAAGTATAGTTTGTTTAAAAGGAAATTAGAGAGAAGATTCACCTCCCCAAGGTAGAGAAGGGGGCCAAAGCTAGGATACATGGTAGCCATAGCTCAAAGAGCCATATGGACACACGAGAGTTTAACAAAGCAATGGCTAGAAAGTAAGTGAGAGAGAGAGAGAGAGAGAGAGAAAAGGGATTGTTTCTTAAGATAGGAGATGCCAGGGCAATCTTAAATGCTGGAGTGGAGGAGGAGAAATGTTTATGTGGGGACAGGGGTTAATTGCAAGTAATAATCTACCCTGAATGTTACTTCTCTCAGCTGAATCCCCCCTGATTTTTTTATGAAAAATGTCAAAATATATGGTATGCTAAAAAAAATTGTAATGAGCATCCACATACTTACCATTTAGACTGAATCATTGTTAACGTTTCACAGGCTGAATGATTTGGGAGGAAGTTGCAGACGTAAATGCTTCAGCATAAATCTCCTAAGAATAAGAACATTCTCCTACATAACTACAAATGTATCAT
Organism: Tarsius wallacei; assembly: GCA_963574415.1. Classification (NCBI taxonomy): domain Eukaryota; kingdom Metazoa; phylum Chordata; class Mammalia; order Primates; family Tarsiidae; genus Tarsius; species Tarsius wallacei. The sequence continues at coordinate 20,158 of CAUYQG010155402.1, forward strand.
ATCACACCTAAGAAAATTAACATTAATTCCCTGATGTTTCTAAGATCAAGCCCAGATTCACATTATCCCAATTGTCCAGAGACCGTCTTTCAGGTCTTTAAAAATGTTGCAAACCAGGATCCAGGCAGGGCTAATGCATTGCATGTGGCTGTTATATCTCTTCAGTCTCTTCTCATCTGCAACAAGCACTCCGATCCTTTCTTCTCCCTTGTCATATTGACTTTTTGAAGAGACCAGGCTGGTTGTCTCCTAGAATGCCCCACATCGGGATGTGCCTGATTGTTCCTTCATGGTGTCATTTAACTTGTTTCTCTATCCTAGTTCTTAGATGTGGAAATGAGGTCTGATGCAAAGGTTCTTCAACATTCCCAGATCACAGCACCATTAGTGTCATTTTTTCATGGTGCCCCTAAGCCAATCGAGAGAAATCGAGAGAAATACTCAATGGTTTTATTAAGTAGTTAGGTTCATAGTTTAAGAAGTATGTTCTAACAACTTGGCACCGGCTGAAAAAGTAATGCACATAAACTGAAAGAAAATATATTTTATTTCATTCTTAATGATACTGACTGCTTACTAATGGGGTCTGTGCACCTGCTGGGCACAGTGCAACCTTCCAAACTTCAGAATCAGATTGGACACAACCACCTTCATTTCCTGTTCCACAAACAAGCGGTGCTGGCTTTTAATCACAGAAATGTCAAAAAACCCAGCTTCACAAAGATAGGATCATTCCCAAAATGCAGTGCAATCTAATGCTGAAACTGAACTATTGTGAGTTAGCAGTCATGGTGGTGTCTGATAGATATCAAGTATCACTGCGTTTCACTTGAAAAATGTAAATATCATGTAACCAGTTGTGTGCTGGAGCCAGCCAGTATTCACTTTCCAAGAAAGAAGGAAAGACAGCACCTCTCTCCTCTAATGAACGTTGATATTATAACGTTCAGTGAACTTTTTCTCAAGAACTGATTGCTAAACATTTGCCAGCACAGCGCTGTTGTGGCCTGCTGGGAATTTGCCAGGGTGTCTTGGCATACAGTTTGGGAACCATGGGTCTTGAGGCTTAATTAGTTAGATCCAATTTAAATGTTCTTGGCAGGAAAACTTCATAACTGATGCTGTGTTTTTCATATTGCATCACATCGGGAGGCAGGTAATGTCTGGTTGTCCCATGGTTAATGATACTAAGTCTCATCACTTTGTTATGGTGACCACTCTCTCTCGCTCCAATATAAAGGTATATTTTCCCCTTGCAATTAGTGAGTAATTTATAAGGTGAGACTTTAGCAACATGTGAATAACCTGGTGATCCTTGCAGAAATAAACTTGGGAGTTCCAAATGGTGATTATCCTTCTATCATATGTATATATCATTATATCTATCACATCCATATGTGATGCATATATAAGTATATATATACATTTATATTTATACATACATACAAGGGGGACCCCAAAACCCCCAGAATTTACTTATATAAATTTGTGTATTTATTCTTATATGTTTAAACTTCAGTCACCTTCCAAGTACTTTCCATTTGATGCAGTACACCTATTGAGACGCTTTTTACACTGCTCAAAAGTTTTTGAACTCATCAGTTTTGAGTCCTTCTAATCCTGCCATTGGTTGTTTCACCTCTTCCTCATCGGCAAAACATTTCCCTTTGAGGGCTTTTTTCATCCGGGGAAACAGAAAAAGGTCACTGAGGATAAGATAAGGTGAATAGGGAGGGTGAGGCATTGGGGTCATGCCCTTTTTGGTCAAAACTACTGCACACTCAGTGCAGCGTGCACTGCCGCACGTCGTTCATGTAAATCATCTATCATGAAATGGGCAAATGTGTTGAAAGAGTCTCCAAAAACAAATTCACTGAAACCAAACGCAGCCTCTCCCAACAATGCTAACTGGTACACTGATGCCGATGGTTTCCTAGAACACTGACCTAGTGGGGAAAGCCTGTGCTACAGGGGGCGCACCCTCCAAAAAATAATTCCATCTTTTTTTTTAATCTCCCACGTACATGTCATTAATTACGGTCATTCCTGTTGATGCTCAAATTGTCCCAGCTTTTGCCAGGAGGAGCCCCTTCCAGCTGGCTTCTGTGTTCTTTTGATACAACCCCCACTTGCTTTTGAGCACTTTCTTGCCTTTGTGGCACAGAAGTTGTCCCAGGCTTACGTTGTACATGCCCTAACCCAAACCTGAAAGCAGCCATTTTTCCAAGGAGTCTGGTTCCTTTCAGTGGAGAATAACATCTAGGGATCAAGATGGGGTGGATACGCACATTTATTTCAGCCCAACTGAAACTGATGGTATAAGACTGTCCTGTCTGGTAAAGGACTCCAGTGCTAGTGTTCTGTGTTGCTGATTGTTGCAGCTATTTATTGCTATGTAACAAATCACCCCAGTACTTCATGGCTTAAAAACAACAAAATAAGTTTATTCTCTCTTAAGTTTCTGTGAGTCAGGAATTTGGGAAGGACTCAGCTGGGCAGTCTGGCTGTGGGTCTCTGAAGTGGATACAGTGAGCCATGACCAGAGGTGCAGCAGAGGGAGAGCTCAACCATCTGCATGCTGCTGGCATCTCCTTCTCTGGGTCATCCAGGGCCTCTCTAAGTGGTCTCCCACCCTGGAGTCTGAGCTTCCTCCCAGCATGGCAGCCTCAGGACAATCAGTGGCTCACAGAGCTGCCAAAGGCTCAGAGCGAATATTCTAGCAAATAAAGCAGAAGCTGCACCTCTTTCATGACCTTATCATGGAAGTACCAGGCCATTGGTTGAGAAAATCACAGAAGCCCTCCCAGTTCCAAAGGAAGTACATATGGCAGTATCCGTCTCATCCTAAGAAGAACCTGTGGGATGGGGGACAGTACTGCAGACATCTTCTGGAAATATCATCTATCACGCTGACTCAGGAAAAATACGGGTGCTTTGGAAACCAGACACATGGGTCACAGGGAGGTGACTCTGCTGGGAAGACTGAGGGTCCAACCCTGACCTCCTTTTCTAGCAGTCACCCATCTCTCCTAACGGTTCAGGTTAGGGTCTAGGTGAGAGACACAGTGTCTTAGTCTGCTTGGGCTGCTCTCACAAAACACCTTAGGGTGGGTAATTCATAAACAACAGAAATGTATCTCTCACCATTCTGAAGGCTGGGAGAGTCAGTGTCTGGAGAGGGCCCACTCCCTGGTCCACAGATGGCCCTTCTCACTGTGTCTTCACAGAGAAGGGCAGACAGTGCCACTGTGAAACCTCTTATAGAGTCACCAGTCCACTCATGAGGGCCCCGCCTGCATCACCTCATAAGGCCCCTCTTCTTAGTACTGTTACGTAGGCAATTATGTTTCATAGGCAATTATGTTTCATATGAACCTTGAGGGGACCTATTCAGACCATAGCACGCAATGAGGGTCAGAATCGGGGGTAAAGTCCAGGGCGGAGTTTAGCACCCACCCTGCTGTTACCTCCCTTCCTGAAATTTCCACCGTCTGCCACAGTCTTGTTTATGTACCGCACAGATGAAGACACATGGTAGTTGTTTGGTGTTCATTGTATTGAACAAAATACACGAACACCCTGGTGGGTGGTGATTTCTTTAGCTATTGTCCCCCACAAGTCTCACTTTGAGAGATTTTTCTCAGCAGACCAAACTATGTTAAGTGAAAAGTTCATTCATTTTCTCATATTTTATTTATCAAAGATATACCTAACTGCCGATCAGAACTTCTGATCAGGGTGAGGCAAGCAGTGAACACACTGAGTGGATTTTTAAAAACAGCCTTAAAGCAGAGAAATTCGATGTTTGGGTTAACCTCTGAAGCTCCATCCCAGAGGAAATGTACAATTTCCAGTTGTTTTTTTAAAGAGTGAAAACACCTTTAGCCTTCATTACTGTGGGGTGGTCACTTCCCTGTCTCTTACCTGATAACTGCATTTCTGGTGCATATTAAACCCCAATCTGTGTTGAAAACATGAGTGGAAAATGGGGATCAGGGTCCAGGCTGCCTGGGACTATGGCTTGAGCTGGAGGTTAGAGTTAAACTTTTTATTTTCATTTTAAAATTTTTGTAGAGACAGGGTATTTCTATATTGCCCAGGCTGGTCTCGAAATCCTGCCTCAGCCACCTAAAGTGCTGGGATTACAAGCGTGAGCCACAGCATCTGGA
>CAUYQG010155406.1:0-14620 GCA_963574415.1 Tarsius wallacei
GGCTGTGCTTATGCCAGGAAATCCCTTCCTGAAGGTGGGGAGCTCTCCCCAGAATGGGGCCAAGCCAAGCCTGTTCCCTCTCTGCCTCCTCATGCCCAGGGCAGCAGGTGGGGCAGCCTTGGCCAGTGTCTCAGGCTAGTGACTGGGCAGAGAATCCTGCCAGCTCCCCTCCCTCTTACCCGGAGATGGCCCAAGAAGTGGGCTTCGTACCTTGAGGGATTTCGGATTGATGTCTGGAAGGACTTCCTGGCAGAGGCAGTCACTGCATGGGGGAATGGAGAACGAGGGAGTCTTTTCTGATACGTATTTAATTTTTAATTAGCCTACAAAGCTTAAACATTTCTTACATTTAAAAAAATTGTTTTTAATGTTACAGAAGTAATACGTTCTCACTCTAAAAACAAAACATGGAAATTTATAGAGTACAGAGTGAATGTTTCTCCCTCCCCCAGGCCCATCCTCTGGGGGCAACCACAGTCAGCAGCCTGCTGTGTTCTTCTAGACCTTTCCCCATACGCACAAATGAGACCATATGGTTTTATGATGCATCTTTATAAAAATGGGATCATGTTTTTGTTTATAAATACAGTTCTTCCACCCACTCACCCACCCACCCACCAACTCACGCACCCTTTTCCTGGCTCCCTCACTCCTTCAACTTCTACCCACCCGCCCACTGCCCCCCATCCACCCACCCATTCATTCACTCACTCCTTCAACCCCCACCCACCCACTCACTCGCCCCTCACCCACCCACTATGCCCCATCCATTCACCCATCTACCTAACTGGTCACTCACCCACTCTTTAGGCATGTACTGAGCCACTGCTGCGTGTGTCTGATCCTGTGTCTGGTCTTGGGGCTGTTTTGTGACCCACCCTGCCTGGGTTCCCTAGCTTGGCTGAGGGGGAGGTCACTGTTGTCTCTTACTGAATGCCCACTGTATACCAGATGCTTTCTTACATGTTGCCGAATCTTCTAGGCTACCTTTTCCCATTCTAGTGCTACTTGGGTTAAATGCCACCTCCTCCAGGAAGATGTCCCTGAGGGCTGGATGAGGGTCTTTCTCTCGCTGCTATGACCCCCTGTGCTTTTTTATTTCTTTATGTACTCTTTCAGAGGAATGACCTTTTTGTTCGCCATCCCGTCCCCCCAGTGGACCATAAACAGGTCCCTGAGGACAAGTATGGTGGTCAGGTTCAAGTCTGTATCTACTATTTCTACCACAAAAATGAGTGCAGCTTCCTGCTGGCCCTACACAGACTCAGGACTCAGGGTGGACCTGGGTGAGAGCCTCCCTCTTTAAGTCTCTCTTTCCTTTCTCTAGAATGGGGACAACTCTCGCTGCACTCCCCCACTCTCCGTTCTGCCTCAGCCAACAGATTGTGCCTTAGTATCCAGGTGTTCTCAGAATCTTGCCAGGGAGAGTGGTGAGTCTCTGCACATCTTTGTCATAGTTTAAACACCTTTTTTTTGATGGGGAAGTCACCACCACTCACAGTCCCCTTCCTGTCTGCTGGGAAATTCTTCTTTGCTAGTAGCTGAAGTCTCTTCCTGAGCCTGGATACTCACAGCCCGTCAGCGCAGGATGGGTCCTGGACACCAGCCAACCAGCTCACACACCTTTTACAGGTGAGGGAACTGAATCCAGAGAGGTGAAGTGACTTGCTCAAATTCACACAGCAAGTGAATAGAGACCTGGGATCCCTGCTCTGACTCCTAGTCCAGTGCTCCTTCACCCACTCAAAGGTCCTGGCTCTGACCTCTGGGCCTCACTGACCCCTGGGCTTCCTCTGTCTCGGGGATTGGGCGAATGAGGCCGTGATGTGGGTGTCTTCCCCCTCCTGACCACCTATCTCCAGTCTGTCCGTGTGTTGGGTCCCTGGCTCAGAGCTGATTGGCCTTGAAAGGCTGCAGCTCGGCCCCACCCCCCACCTTGCCTCCTCCTTCCCCCGCTCCTCTCATTTTTCCTCTGAAAGGAAAAAATTAATAGAAAATGTAAGTGAGCAATCTCGCGGACGAGGCGGGTTTTCATTATTTGCGGCTGGGGAAGGCAGGCTGGGGCGAGGATCCCAGTGAAGCATGGATTCTGCCAGGAGCCTCGGGAGATAATTGAGCGGCAGCGGCAGAGGCGGCGGGCACGGGGCGGGTGCGGGCTCAGGAGCTGTATTATCATTAGAATTTACATGACACATTAGCCAGAAGTGGCAGCGTTCATCTTTCTAACCAAATCTCATTTACCAAATGAGCAGCCGACACTTGTTTTATCAGCTGGCTCCTTCTCCACGCGGCTTTCTGCTCAGAGCGCTCTGAGGGGGCTGCTGTCCCTTTGGGCATGGGAAAGAAAGGCCACCGACACTTACGGAGTGCCCACTGTGTACCAGATGCTTTTTTACATATTGCTGAATTGACATCATACTTCTGTGGGTAGGCAGTGTAATTATACTCATCTATGGACAGGGAAACTGAGGCAGAGAATTGCACAGCTGTGCTTTAGTTTTGCACTGTTTTAGCAATAGTAATAGCGAACTTAAGAGGGTGGACTCAGAAGCCGGACTTCCTGGGTTTGGATCTTGGCTCTTCCATTTGCTAGCTGTGTGGTCTTGGGCAAGTTACTTAGCCCCTCTGGACCACCTTGTCCTCAACTGTAAAATGGTATTAATAATTATACCTGTATCAGGGTTATGATGGAGACTAAATACGATGCTGAGAACAAAGTGGTTAGCGTCGAGTAAGCTTTAACCAAGTGAGAATTTTGATATTTATTAGTTATGACTATTATGATTGTTACTGCTCACATTTGTTGTGCCCTCACTAGGCACTCCTGTTCAAGATGGCCTTTGATCTTCCTACCAATGCTGCATTTTTTTCTGATGTGAGATCTGAGGCTCAGAGAGGTGAATTGACTGGCCCAAGGTCACTCAGCTCCTGACTGGTAAAGCTTTTTCCTGAGCCGGAACCAAGTCTTTTTGGGATAAAGACCTGTGTCTTTCTGGCTGCACCCACTGCCTTCTGGCCCAAGGGTGAGTTTTCCTTTATAGCAGGTTAATATAGTCCTTGCAGGTCCCCTGGAGTCCCCCTCCCTCTCAACCCCTCCCCCTTGCCCCAAGGGACCTGTGGGGGAGGGGAAGGGTGTCTGCTCTGCCCTGAGGACTGTCTGCTACTGTGCCCATCACTCTTGCTGGGACTGCGGTGAGGGTTAATGACAGGGAACCCCTGATTGAGCACCTACTATGCACCGGACCCCAGGGGGAGACAGAGATGAATGAGATGCAGCCTCCAATGACAACACAAAGGGTATCACCCGACAGAACATGATTAATTGCAGAAGGGACTGCACAGACAACAGTTGGGGCTGGAGTTTGCAGGCGGAGAGCCCCGCTCTGAACAGGGAGCCAGAACCTCAGTGCCACGACACAGGGCTTGTTCATTCATTCGTTTGGGAGATGTTTGTTGAATGCCTACTATGTGCCAGGCACTCTTCTGGGGGCTGGGGCTGGGAATAGGCCAGACTAGGTCTCTGCTCCCTTGGAGTTTAAAACCCCACGAGGATGGCAAAGAATAATGATGTAAAACCATTAGGAAGTTTATTTTGGATAATAAATGGCCTGAAGATAGTGAAAAAGGCTGATGGGACAGAGGGATTGGGGTTAGATGTTGAGGTCAGAGCATGCTACCTAGAGGAGGTGACTTTTGAACAGTGACTTACATGGGAGGAGGAGCCAGCCACTGGGCAGAGGAGGCAGCCTGGGGGAGTGGCTGGTGTGTGAGGGGAGGGTGGAAGAAGGTGGAATGAAAGTGCAGGCTTGGCTCCTTGTGGGGGGGCGGAGGGGGCAGAGGACATTTGCAGTCTTCATGGACTCAACCTCTTTCCAGGTTGGCCTCTTTACCTCTCTTTGTCCCCCTCCTCAATGTCCTTTTCTGCCTGCAGGTCCCATAGGTGCACCTTGAGGGGCACAGTCAGCTCCTGGAGCCAGGGTGCCCAGCCCTATTCCTGTTCTCCAGCCTCACTTCCTGCTGCTCTGTGATATTGCACTCCAGTCTTCAGGTTATTTTGCATCACTGTGCTGCTGTGTCCTCCATTTGGAACTCCTTTCTCTGGTTCAGGTTGGCAAACTCCTGCACATCCTTCTAGACACAGCTGAAGGCAGACCTCAGGGAAGGTTGACACTCCCTCCTCTGAGTCCTTCCATCCTTATGTCCCTCTCTTAGAACACAGGACACACTGCATTAAAACCATGGTTTCCTGGAGGTGGGGCTTTATTCATAAATGTCTGTTGATGAGGGAAAGAATTACGCCTTTTTTTTTTTTTTTTAGAAAGCAGGATTTATTGAGAGGACAGAAAAACTCCCACAGTGGGAGGGGACCCGAAGGTGTTGCCCCCCACTTTTTTTGAGTCGGCATCTCATTCTGTTGCCCAGGCTGGAGGGCAATGGCATGATCATGGCTCACTGAAGCCTTAAGCTCCTGCCCTCAGGCAATCTTCCTGGCTCAGCCTCCTGAGTAGCTGGGACTATAGGCATGTACCACCATGCCTGGCTAATATTCCCCACCCCCCCATGTTCCCCAGGCTGGTCTTAAGCTCCTGGGCTCAAGCAATCTTCCTGCATTGACCTCCCAAAGTGCTGGGATTACTGTACCTGGCGATGTCCCTTTTTTTGTCTGTGGCTCTGTAACTTCTGAGGGGATTCCTGGCTGGCTGCGCTGCGGCTCTGGACCTCTCTGACTCTATTTGAGGATGAAGAGAATCCAAGGAAATTTGCCTACTTTGTTTCCTCCCTCCCTTGAGGGGGGGTATTCCACTTAGTGACCCACACTGGGGGAGGAACAGTCCCCTGGCTCAGGAGTCTGTACTTCTTTGCACCAGGAAATGACTTGGAGATGCTCTGTCAAGCACAAGATATAAATTGCAGGCAGTTTTTAAACGTTTGGAGAGATTGCTTTTTGAGTGGCAACCTGCATCTGTGCATATCAGAGGGGGCGGGGCTTCTGTTTACTTTTCTCTATTCTCTCATCTCCCTGGGGCTCAGTCCCTTCTTGGCCCTGCCGAACTCCAGCTCAGGCCTGGGGTAAGAGGAAGGGGCTCTGGGCATAGTGGGGACTGACTGGAAGAGGTTCCCGGGGCCCAGCCTGTGGCTTCCCTCACTGTGGGGAACTGGGCAAGGGGCTGGCAGGCCCTGGCCAAGGAACTGGTGGACAGGCTGGCAGACAAAAGCAAGCCCACCCGCTGGTGGGTGAGTCCCCAGCCCCGCTCCCCACTCCCAAACAAGATAGGCCCAGGGGCCTGGATTTCAGTTCTTCTCTGGTAGACTGACTTGAGGGGCTTTGATTTAACTGCATTTTCTTCTGTCCCAGCCACACTCATCAAATCCCATAGAGGCCCCAATCCAGCCTAGAAGTCCTCATTCCTAGAACTTCTGGGGCCATAGGCTGGGCCTCTGTGCCTGGCTGTGCAGGCTGCTGGGGCCTAGGGTTAGTGGGAGACAATTTGTCATCCCAGGTGATTGCCATGGGACCAACTGCTGACCCTGAAGCAGTTATTCATGTGTTTCATTCACTCAGTCATTCAAGAAATATATTTGAGCATTTGTTCAGTGCAAGGAATGGTTTTGGAGCCTGGGAACCCAGGGGTGAAGTAACTGGAGTGGGATCTGCCTTCATGGCGTCTACCTAAGGATTTGTCCTTTGCTGCAGCCTCTCATCATCTCTCGGTGATAGTAACAGTGCTCACCGCACAGGGAAGTTTGCGGAGTCAGTGAGGCTCGGCGAGGACTTCACAGATGAGGATCTGCCCTTGCCCTAGTGTTGCCCTTGTTGCCCTGCGCCCCTGGGATGCTCCCTGAATGTTCTGTGTTTCAGCAGGCAGGATGTTGAGGGTTGTTGGAGGAAGGAATGGGGGTCTTGCCCAGCACATGTTGAGGACCATAGGATATTTGCTATGATGTCCCCTGTGCCAGGCAAAGCAAAGCAGCTGCAAGGCTGGGCGTTCCACCAGGGCCATATCTGCCCTATTTGTCATCAAGTCTTCAGTCACTCCAGGCCTGCATACAGTAGGCACTCAGTAAGTGATAAGGAGCAGGCCTCACCTCCAGTGATTGAGTAGAGGGCCTGAGATGCTCTGCTTGAGGAAATAAACCCCGTTCTGCAACGAGGCGCCTCTGTCTGAGGGGGCAGACCCTTTCTGCAATCAGCCTGAGGGAGGAGAGCCAGCTCTGCAACCAGGAAGCTCCAGTATGAGGGGGATGTCCCCACTGTGCTCTCAAGGAGCCCCAATCTGAGGGGAAAGAGCCAGCTCTGTTCCCAGGAGTCCTATTTTAAAGGGGAGCCCCAGTCTGAGACGGGAGACCCAGTTCTGTTCTCAGGGAGCCCCAGCCTGAGTGGGGAGGAGTGGAGAGCCAGCTCTGTTCTCAGGAGCCCTATTTTGAGGGGGAGCCCCAGTCTGATGGGGGGGAGAGCCAGCTCTGCTTTCAGAGACCCCCAGTCTGATGGGGGAGAGCCAGTTCTACCCTCAAGTAAATTCAACCTGAGCGGGAAGACTCAGCTCTGTCCTCAGGAGTCTCAGTCTGAAGGAAGGAGACAGAGCCTGCTCTGAGGGGATAGACATGTTCTACCTCTGGCAGCCCTTGAGGCGAGACTTGGCAGAACTTCTCCTCTTCCCTCTTCTGGCCCCAGCCCTCTCTTTCTGGCTTCCCAGATGGGTCCTCCCTTCCTCTCTTGGTGCCCTGTCTTCATCCCAGTATGAAGGGAGTGCATTCTGTGGATAAAACGTCTATAGCTCAGAGCAAGGGCTTCTGGGTCCACCTTTCTCCCTGCCCATCCCTGTGCCAAGCTCCTGCTGGTTCTCTCAAGGGATTGCCCTCGGGCTCGGCAGAGCCTCCCAGACAAGACCCCTGTTCCTGCTCTCAGGGACATGAGTGCCCCAGTGAGCTAGTTATGAGGGGACTCCTCATTTCCTCCCCAGGAGGAGGTCAGAGGCAGTAGGGAATCCTGGGCAGGGGTCAAGGCTTATGGTCAAACCCATAGGGAATCAGATTGCTGAGAGGGTGAGGGTGCTCCCAATCCCAGCAAGGCTTCAGACCATGTTGTGGCTCCTGCCCTGCTGGCCCTGCAGTCATTTCTCCCACAGAGAACCATTCCTGGGTGGTGGTGGGCACAGCTGGACACAGGGCAGGGGACCCTTGAGGGATAGGGTGGTGGGCATTCATGGGACTTGGCTGGGGGTACTGCCATGCCATCTCCCGCCCCACCTGGGAAGAGGAGCTGCCAGCGCCTCCGCAGAGTCACGAGTGCTCCCAGAGGACCTGGCCTCCCCAGCACGCACTGAGAGCTGGTTACGGTTTGAGTTAATGCTCCTTAGAAGGAGCCGATGGGTCCCTCCGGGGCCTTTCGGGAGATTACAGATCGCATTCAAACCAATCCACCCTGGAGAGGGAGAGAGTGGGGGAGACAGAGGGGGGAGAAGGAGGAGGAGGGGGCGAGAGCACTGAATCAGTTGTGGGAGCCCAGGAAGCCAGGGAACTAAGGGAGAGGCTGGAGTCAGCACCCAAATGGGGGAGAGGCCACACCTGCAGAGCACAGGCAAGCCCTGGGCATGGTTCTGTCTGTCTCATGCTTGGCCTCACGTCTGTGCTATTATCAGCCTATTTGACAGGCAAGGAAATGGACCCGAGAGGTCACAGAGTCACTAAGTGGTGGACCAGGGATTTGAACCCAGGCCAGAGTAGCCCTGCTTACCACCGTGCTGCAGGATAGAGCAGGGCCTGGTTCTATATCCAGAGGTGGATCAAAGCAGGAGCTGGCACTGGTGTCGAGACCCCGCTGAAGCTGTGTGGACAGGTGCTGCCTGGAACCCATGCTGCAGAGAACACTCCCTGTTCGTTTTTGTGTCCAGTAGGCTTATGGGAGACATTCCTGGGGTCCCTCTCCTTCTCCCTGGAGTCTTAGTGGGCTCTGAGAGCTGTTCTATCCTTGCCACTCTTGGCTTAGCCTCCCTGGCTGGTTGGCCTCCTGTCTGCCCTGAGGCTCAGGCAGATATTTCTTGTCAGATATTCTGGGAGGAGATATTCAAGTCTGGGCTCTTTCAGCTCAGGGGACATCCTAAGGGGAAAGTGGCAGCAAGGGCAATTGCATCAGGAGTAGCACCTTGAAGTCCTGGGCAGCTCTACCTCATGACCTCAAGCTGGGCCATAGAAAATTACCAAATTTCCTAACCTGGAGCTAAAGAGATGGTGGGTGAGTGGGCCAGAAACAGAAGCCTCAAAGACCAAGGAGCCCTCTCCAGCCCTCCTGTCCCTCAGAGTCTCAGGACCTGGAGTCCCTGGTCATGTTCTTGAACTTTTCAATGACTTACAATTGCTTACAGAATAAAGTTCTGTCCAGGCTTTCTATAAATCCTAAAGTTCTTTTTATCTCAGCCTCCTATGGCTAGTTAGAGGTACAAGAGATCCCAAGGAAAGAGCCAGGTCAGGAAATGTGCAGCCTCCTGAGGTTCCCAAGACAGTGTCACCATTGACACTTTTCAAGGTTATATTGTTACTTCTCTGCACACACTCCAGCTCAGGGCTGCTGGGAGGGGCTGGCTTATTTGCATGGTTCCATTAGGGGATGACTCCTGCCCTTTCTTCTTCTGTGGACACGACTTCACAATCCCTTTCTCTGTACCTGGGTCAGAGAGAGGTAACTGGTGCAATGGAAAGTTGCAAATTGCAACTTAGAGATGTAACCGGAATGCAACATTATTTGTGTCTTCCGCTGTCCTTTTACGTTGTATCCCCATGGCTTAATTGGTTCACTTTTAGGTAATAGGTCCATTTAAAAAGTCATTTTTTGACATAAAATAGGTTTCAATGACAAAATTAGAATTGTAAATTTTAATCACAAAATTCACATTTCAGATTTGATTCAATGTCAAATCTTTCCCCTCCCTAAGCCAGAGCAACTGACAGATTGTAGGGGACACAGGACAGGGGAATGTGGCTGCTGTAACTGAATGGGAGAAGGGGATGCAAGACGGAACGGGACTTGTGAAACTCCTTTCTCATTTTGGTCTGAATAAGGCACTCTCAGGTACTGGCTGATATGCCTTTCCTCCAGGTCCCTTCAGCTCCCAGGCCTGATGGGTCCTCTCTATGTAGACCCTTGCCTGTTGAGTCTCTGCTCTTCCCAGAAGTCCCTTGGGCAGGATTTAACAGGGTCCCGAGCTGCTCTTTCTCCCTTGGCTCTCTGCAGTTAGCACATAGCCTCTGCCCCCGTGTGCCCTGGGCATGCAACCTGCCCCAGGGGAGCTGCTTTCCCACCATCACGGTTTTTTGCTGGTTAGATTTCCCAGGCAGGAGTTAGATCCCCAGGTGGAGTCTTGGTGTGGGGCCCTGCTTTGGGAGGCAGCTTCTGTTATATCTTGGTGCCTCTGAGAGGACTTCTTTCAAGCCTCCATTACAGAACCATAAAAGGACGGTTCTGCCTCTTGTCTACCACTAAGAGAGTTGGCAACAGGGTGTTCAGTGTCAGCCAAGTCCAGCCGCCCATGGGCCCATCTCAGCCCTTCCCTGCACACTGCCCACCAGCGCTAAGACTGGCAGGAAATCCTCAGTCAGAGTCGACTTTTGAATCCCAGCATCATCTTTAACTAGGTGTGTGACCTTGATAGCTGACATAGCGTCTTCATGCTTCAGTTCTGTCATCTCTAAAATGGGCACACTGGCATTTCCCTCACAGAGTGGTGAGAAGGATAAATGAGATAGCAAAAAACACTTGATCAATCAGGATGTCTGGCACATAGCACCACAAATAACAATTTGTGATTTATTCTTGTTATCTATGAACTCTGGAACTTGGGAGGCAATTGGGGAGTGATAAGAACATAGGCTGTGGAATTTGGAGCAATACACATCTGGTTAGACTCTGGCTCAAGTTTTGTGACTTTGCACAAATCACAGACCTTCTCTGAGCCTTAGTTTCCACAGTTGTAAAGTGGGGCTTTCACTGTCCCATTTTGCCTCAGGGCTGTTGGGGGATTTATTGGAGATAGAGTTGATATTGCTCTGTAGTTGGGGTTTAGTTTATAGTAGGCAATTTGCAAAAGGCAGCCATTGTATTCTATTACTGATGGGAGAGACAGGATTTTCCCAGAGGTCTTGGAAGTGTCAGTCCTCACCAATGCCCCTTTATTTTATTTTGAGTCAGAGTCTCTGTCACCCAGGCTGGAGTGCAATGGCATGCTCACCGCCACCGTAGCTTTAACCTGCTGGGCTCAGGGGATCCTTCTGCCTCAAGCAGCTAGAACTACAGGCACATGCCACCACACTTAGCTAATTTTTTTGATTTATTATAGAGACAAGGTCTTGCCAAGTTTCCCAGGCTGGCTTCAAACCCTTGGACTCAGGCAATCTTCTCGCCTCTGCCTCTCAAAGTGTGGGGATTACAGGTGTGAGCCACCATGCCCAGTTAATCAATGCCCCTTTAAATCAACCACTTTGCCCTGACTTATCTGTAACACTTTAATCACCAAGGAAACAGCGAAGGGACCCAGACATTACCAAGAAGCCCTTGATTTGTAATTACTGTACCTCACAGGCAGCAATCTCTCCTCCACCAACCTGTCCTGGTCTTGTATGTTGGAATGCAGCTCTCCATTGCAAAGAGCTGGGAACTCAGCCTCAAATTAAATACAAACAGATGGGTATCTCTCATCTGTGTTTACTCCAACCGAGTCTCCTCTCCGAGGCTCTCTAAGCTGTCCTGGAGAACAGGGGAGTGAGGAGGCGACCACATCTCGGGCAGGCCTTGCTAATGAGCAGGCTCATTTTTCCTGTCCTTCTCCTGCTGTAGGAGAGAAGAATTGCTTTTCTGTTTGGCACGCCAGTATCAATATTTCCAGAGTGATGTGACGAAAAAAACAACCCCATGCTTTATTAGTCCTCTGGTCGCTTCCGGGAAGATTGTTGGGGTGTGGCTCCTGCCTGGTCTCACCTCTGCCCATCCAGGGCAGCTCGGAGAGTCTGGCTGGATTAGAGGCCTATAGGTGAACATGCCCCTTGGAAATGGAGACCCAGACACAGGAAGGTGGTGCCCAAGTTCACAGGACGGAGCTGGGGCTGAAACCAGGCTTTTCAAACTTTTAAAAAGCTACAGAATCCTTTACAAAGTGAAATCTAATACAAAAACTCAAAATAGAAAACAGAAAGTGGAGATACTATGGTTGAAATGTGTTGTCAGGGGGCAGGAGCTCAGCCTAGTGGCCTCCCATCCATCCCTAGGTTGACCCTTGATGCTTCTTCAAGGAACCCTAGAGTTCTACAGCAACAGGTTTGAAAACCCCTGTGGTGAACCCCTACGGTGTCTTGATTCTCAACATCTGCGTTTGAGGATGTCTTTTGGTAACCAGCAAGAGGTTGGGGCTTTGCTCCTTCTCCTTCCACTGTGAGCATTGACTAAGAAGAGACAGGGGACCTGCCCTCCCTTCGGACACTGTCAGAGGAAAGCATCAGGAAGAGAACATGCTTCTGAGTGTTGAAATCAGCTTCTGGGAAGTGCCTTCTCTCTAGCTGAGTGTGGTTAGCATTTCCCTGTGGTAAGCAGGGGGAGCCAGCCCATGAGGGACTGCCTCCCCTCCTCTGGATCCTGGAAGGGGGAAGATTCAGGGGTCTTCAGCCCTGGGCTGTTGGGGGCAGCTATGTGTCCACTGGCAAGACAATTCACTGCTCTAAGATGAGTGTGCTCACTTTTAAGACAGGGACGATAACACGGCCTGGTTGTTGAGAGATTCAATGAGATAAAGGGCATAAATAAAGATGGTCAACCAAATTCATAAGAAGTACTCTGCGATTGTCGGTTCTTAACTTCATGTGTTCATTTTTTATTCAACAAATGTTGATTGGGAACCCTGGGCCCTGGCTGGTTGCTAAGGATACAGAGCTGGCTGGGAGGATTGCTGCTTGGGAAGGGTTAGGCTGCACAGGACTCAGCCCCCATTGTTCCTACCTTTCTAATGCTCTCCTTTGTCCTCAGACCCTTCCCTTCAGAGCAGAAAGGGATTATGGAGGCCATTGGTTTTTCAAGTCTTTTTTTTTCTTTTAAAGCAAGAAACTGTTTTGTGAAAAGAAGTAATAATGGTGGAATCCTTACTATGGTCTGGGAACTATATTAGCTCCTGATAATCCTGTGATGCTTTTATTATGTCCATTTTGCAGCTGAGGCAACTGAGACAGGAGGTTAAATAACGTGCCTGATGTCACAGGGCTTCCATGAAATTCTGATATGTCAGAAAGGTCTAAAAGGGCCTTAAAGAAGAAGCTGGGCCCTGGCTTCTCCTTTCACTTGCTTTGCCACAGAGTGCTTGCACAAAGTTTAAGCGCTATGGGTGCGGGTCGACCCTGTCGTGGCAAAAAGGGAAACTGAGGCCCAGAGAGGAGGAGACTTGATCAAGGTCATGGAGTTAGCCAGTGGCAGAGCTGGCACCTAACCCAGCTCTGGACTCCCAGCTCAAGGCCATGTCCTGGGCTGCACCAGGCCACATGGAGCATCATTCTGGCTATGTGAGAGGAGAGAGGATCCTTATCCTTCTTCAGGGAGGACGTTCCTAAATCCTCGCTCTCCCTGAAGTGGGGTTGGTCTGGGCTGGTCTGGACGAGGCTCTCCTATAAGGGAGGCTGAGCAGAACCCTTCTTGAGGGGAGAAATGACTCACTTCCTGGATTCACAGGCAGCCCCCAGTTCAGACTTCTTTTCTTTTCTCTTTGAACTTCCCCAAGTTACAAACCACACAATTAAGGGCTCGCTAATAAGCTATCCATCTTGTCCCATAAAGAGAGAGCTGCAGGCCTCCTGCCGACTTCCCCCTCCTCTGGGAGGGGATCAATGCCTTATCTCAGTCGGGCCTGTGTAGAAAGGAAGGAGGGAAATGAAAGCACTTAATTAAGGCGCAGAGGAGCGGAAAGGGAACACTGCGTCCTCCTTGCTCCTATATCTCCCCTCTGAAGGCAGCGGGCAGCGGCAGAGTCCAGGGGACGCCTCTACTCAGGCTGCAACTCCCTCTGCAGGAAGCAGAGGGGGTGATGAAGATGAGAAAGACTAGTGGGCACTGCTGTGTGGACCTGAGTTGCAGCTTGCCCCAAACAGAAGCACCTCATTCTTTACTGTGCAGCCCACCTGCCTCCCAGGCAGACCCGGCCCTTCCATGGGCAGTGAGGAGGGCTGGTGAACAGTAAGCACTCTGCCTGTGAATGCCCTCCTGTACTGCAATGTCTACCGTTACAGTGTATTCTTTCACTCTTTCAGGTAAGAAGACTTTCTTGGCTTTATATCCCTCTAAAACTGTGAATCTTACAGAAGAGAGCGAAGGGGCTGGGCTCGGGAGTCCGCACAGTCTCTTCCCTCAGGCCCTGTAAAGTGCCTAAAAATGGCCCTGGGTGCAGCCTACATGTGAAAAGCATCACACACTTGGAAGACCTTGTCACCAGAATTTTCTGGGCTGTTCGGAACACCTTCCCCCACCAAGGTTCTTCCCTGCTGTCTCTATCCTCTATAAACGTGGCATCTCTTGCTCCCTTGGCTCTTGACACCATCTGTCCTGACTGATGTCAAACCGTCAACCTTCATGAGCTCTGTGGCCACCTGGCCTAAGAGTGATTCTTACCCCTCTGGCTTTTCCAAATGTAACTCCTGTCACGCCTCTAGACTTGCACATGCAGATCCAGGACATTAGGTGGTGCCTTCTTGGTTCTATGACCCTGACCGTCCTGACCACAGTGGGAGGACAGATGGATGAGAGTCAGGGGATCCAGAAGTTGGATGGATCTGTCCTGCCCCGTGAGGCCTGAGGTCGGCCTGCTGCCCACATCCCTCCCCTCCCACTACAGGGATTCAGGGATGGAAAAGTTGAGGGAGATTTGAATAACAGCTAGGGGACAGTTGACTGTCCTCAGTGTAGAGCCTGTGTTTTCACCACCCATGAGGGTGGTCCCAAGGGGACAGTCCTCAATGTTGATGCTCCACTGAGAGGAAAGTTTTTTGAGCTAGCTTATTAATTCAATGAATGTTTTTTGAGACAGTAAAAGGGGGAGTGGAGAACTGATCCCAGCCCAGGGGATGAGCCATGTCAAGTTTTTAAGTCACGTTGAGTATATAGAGGTGTGGTCCCCTGTTGGTCACCCACAGATATAACTATACAGTGGTTTTGACCTTGACTACGTGTCCTTCCTCAACAGGGTGAAGCCTTTGTCAGAGGGCCCAAGGTCATTTGGCTCCAGTGACTATCTCAGTCTCCCCTGCACTTTCTTTTGGGGTCTGGGTTTCTCACTCACATCGTTCACTCCTAAGGCCAATCTGACATATTTGGGCTGCTTCCTGATAAGCTCACCGGGGCCTTGCTGCCCTTCTTCCTGTTCTTGTTTTGGGCATAGTCTTGTATTGGGCATCTGCTGGGCCTACTTTTTACTCCAGCCATTGCTGCTACAACCAACTTCAAGCAATTGTGCCTAACAGCACCATGAGCAACTATACCATGTGCAGCTATGCCCCTGGGCCTCCCTGTGTGGGGTTTGAAATTCCTCTGGGGACACACTCAGCACCCACATATATGCAAACCTGAGAGTGTGAGTTGGTGAGCCAGCTCATTCTGGCT